>CAJNDV010003991.1:10507-24492 GCA_905221635.1 Symbiodinium sp. CCMP2456 | reverse complement strand
CTATGCAGGCGACTGAGAAAAGAGACCCTGGCATGTCAGGCTAGTGTAGCACTGTATGTACAAGTTTGCTTTGAGCCTGGCTGACATGGCGTGGGTTGCCCACGTATCAGAAGTCTCTGAGTTTGTGTGCTTGAGTGTCTATGACCCATCACCAAACGCAACCCAAACAAAAGTCACTTAAAACCAAGCGTCATCCAAGTCATCAAAGTCTGGGTCCGAAAGCACACAATCCCAAAAATCAGGCTCGGGAGAGCCGGGCCCCGCACACACGCTTACAACATCCTCCTCAGAGTCAGACTCAATGACCAACGTGGGAGGGCAGGAGTCGTCCAGATCAACCGTGACTGGCCCGTGTTGTAGGAGGACCCCCGCTGGCCATCGTCCCATCTGCCCAAGCCGCAATTGTCTGGTCACTACCGCCCCCCATGTCTCCAGTCGAAATCTGTCCTCATCCTGTGTGGTGGGGGGGTAGAAACCCATCGATGTCAGGCGGAACGTCAAGTCTTCCCCAATGTTTGTCGCGCTATTCGCTGTGCTGTACGCCGCGATCGTCATGCGTGTGCCTTCCCACCTGCAAGTACCATGCAAAACCCGTTTTGCCGAGAAGACGAAGGGGCTGGCAATGTCGATTTGGATGCCTTTGTGGGGAACACCGTTGCGATACATCGTGGTGGTGCCCTGAGCATGCTCCACCCATAGCTCCCCGCCTGTATATGCGCTTGTCAAGGCCATCACCGTGCCCGGAACGTCGGAGTTGCCAGGATCGGTATGGAGAGGGGAGTTGACATCACGCATAACTGTCATCGTAGTAAAGCGAACGTGTGGAGCCCACTGTCTTACGAGCCTCGTGAGGAGCCTCGTCGTGATGGGGTAGCGCTTGCAGCATGTACGAACTCCGACAGCCACCCTCTGGTATGCTCCAAAGGACATTGCCCCTCCCCCATAGCGGGGCCCCCACTCAGACAGGGGGATCTTGTTCATCACGTCGACCACCTCCGACTTGGTAACAAAATCGTTCCTGTCTAGTATGGCAAGGGCTGCCACCTCGGCCTCCAAGCGCGGTTTCTTGGCTGGCATGGCTGGCGTCTCAACTAAGCCTTTCCCCTACTCGAGCCTCAAAGCAGTTGCGGTCTCAGCGCGATCAGAATTGCCGATTTAAGCTCCGTAAAGTATCTCACCTGGTGGAAATCTGCTGTGCGGAACATGAGTCGCCATGGGGGTGGGACCGATTGTGGCTCAAACCCTAATTGAAGACTCCAACGCTGGGGCAGCTTCTTAGGAGGCACAAAAAGCCGTGGCAGGAGGTCACTCTCCTGACATAGTCTCGTGAACTTGGCGGCGTCCATGTCCCGCGAGTCCCTGCTGCCCTCAAGCACGTAGCGGGGAAGGAGGTACGGTGGGACGACCACGGCCGTCTGTTCGTGGGGGTCAAGTGCAACGAGACCTAGCAATAGCTCACACAGTAAAGTTAGAACCGGGAAGACAGCGGTCTCACCATTCACATATGTCATGGGAACATGCAGGACCGAGGCACTCTGCGCTTTGCGATTCTTCTTAAAGAGGTACACGCATGCGACAGGCCATCCGATTCGGTGTGCTACCCAGATCGTGTTGGAGACGCAGTTGTTGGCCCTCCAGGGGGCCACGGTGATTAGCCCTCTGCTGTATCCCTCCTCTAGCACGTCCCTCCTTGGGCGTAGTGCCGCTGTGCCGCTGTCCCTCCCTTAATGACAACCAGCTGCCTACCCTGGAGGAACTCCGAGTTATCGGGCGTCGGCAGGCCTACATTCCAAGCGGCCAACCATCTTGGGAGCATGTTGCTCCAGCCTGCACGATTGGATGCCTGCCATTCCCAGTACTCGTGTTCACCTTCCTGTCTAACACGCGGGTAAAAGAGTCGAAACTTATGCAGGGGGCATTCACTGAGCCACGAGGGCCTAACAGCTCGGAGTGCCAGCTTCTGAGAACTAAGGGTACGCACCAAAGCCGTAAGAGGCGTCTCTACCTGACATCGGGCCAAATGTCCCATGTAGGTCCAAACCCTGGTAAGCCACGTCACCTGCCAACGAGGTCCTGAAAAACGATCACAGTACAGCTTCAGGGCTCTCCGCACCCCTTGTGTATTCTCAACCCACGTGCTAAAGGGGTCAGGTGCAAACCTGAAAATTCCCAACAGAAGCGAGTTCTTCAGGCCTTCCAGGGATCTGAGGGATCTGACGCTAGGCCAAACCACTGAACTACACCACGACCAGCGTGACGAAACGTAGCTTTCGAAGAGCGTCGTCTTGAGCCTGGGGCGTGGCGGGATGGTCAAGCAGCTTTTTCATGGCGAAATATGAATTCGTCGTTTTGCGCAGAGAGTGTGTAAGCATAGATTCAGGATCGTTGGTGTGCCTCAAGGGAACCCCTAGAAACGTAAGGGCGTCTCTTCCTTCCAGGGGGAGGGCGCTATGCCGCGGCCACACCCCTGGGGTGACCCCTTTGATGTTCAAGACCTGGCACTTGCGTGCGTTAATAAACAGCCCAATGCACTGCAAACTGTCTGTCAAGTCCCTTAGCTTGCTCTGGAGCTCTGCTGCACTCATCGCAAACAACAAGATGTCGTCGGCGTACAGAAGAAAGTGTGGCAGGCGTAGCCCGTCTCCCCACGCAGGGAACTGTTCGTTCCATCTCGGCTGCAGCCCTCTAATGTGCCTGTCTATCACCCTTGCAAACAGGTCAGCTGAGTAACTGCTCCCTTGCATAATCCCCTGTCGAACCGGCACCTTCCAGGTATCGGTCCCCAGCGACATATGAAGGCAGTTCTCCGAGCATAACCTCCACAACAGACCCGCCTCCGGACATGGATCACACTCTGCCAAGTAGCGAACAACGGCAGAATGAGCTAGGCTGTCAAAGGCAGCACGTATGTCCAACTTCGCTACGTGCGCCTCTACCCCATGCTTACGCCTGAGAATCCCGACGACAGTTTGAGCCGCTAGGATGCCGTCTACTGTTTGAGTGCCCTTCCTACAGCCGAGCTGGCCACTGGCGAATGCGGGGCATCGAGCAGCGACCCTGTTCATGACGAGTCTACCAAAGACCTTTGACAAGCAGGGGGACAGACATATAGGGCGTAGATCAGAAGGACAGGACGGGGCGGGGGTTTTGGGTAGTAGGACCACTTTGGCTTCGGCCCAGCTGGAGGGAACCTGCAACTCACGAAACAAAAGCTGGTTGAAATACCGAAGTAATTTACCCCGAGAGTCCTTCCGGTGGTACGTTCTGATGGCCTCGTAACACACTCCGTCCATGCCAGAGCTCGTACGTGGTTTGCACCTGGCGATAGCTGCTGCAACCTCGTCCTCAGTGAAAGGATTCGGCTGGATCGCTGTATGGGCCCAGAGCATTTGGTCTACCGCTTCCTTGGTGGGAGCTGGAAGGAAGGAGGAGTACTTAGCTTCGTAAAACTTTTGCAACTCTGTTGCCGCTTGTTTTTGTCCACCTCTGAATTCAATGTAGCTCGTCTCGAAGGAGCGTTGAGCTGCGCTCTTACGAAGGTAGGTAATGGCCCTCCTATCTCCCGCCCTGGCGTCCTCCAGGATCTTGATTTTGTGGTCCGCTTTGGCCAGGGCCCGCTCATGGCGAACCTTGCACAAGGGGGCCGCCTTGACCTGCGGGTCTGTTTCCTCTCTCCTGCTTTTAATGGTTTGCTTGAGTCCCTCCGAGTCCTGATATCGCAAAGATGGCGGTCGCGTCGAATTACTTGCACACAAATTCGCAAATTCTGCTGGATCAAAGGGAATGCCTGATTCCGCATATGCCTCTAGCGGGCCAGGGGAGGTGCACCATCTACCGCACCCGGTCCTGGGCCTGGCTGATCTGCACACCAGCGGCCGGGGCGTACGGATGAGACTGAAAACCGGGGAATGGTCCGATGGCAGGGCCTCTTTCATGTCATCACGTTTGAACGACACAACCTCGACCCTTTGTGCCCTCAGCATGATGAAGTCAATTTCGCTCCCAACCCCCCTGGCACTCCAGGTATGACCTACCGAGCGGTTGTATCGCATGTCATACTTGGAGATGGTGGCTCTCAACAGACTCATGCCGGGAAACTCATCCACGCCCGCATGAAGGTCCTGGTTCACGTCCGCCCCGATTAGAACAATGTCGTTAGGGTGGGCGTCCCTAAGGCCTTCGTCGAGCCCCTCGAGGGTATGCTTCCAGACCGTTTCAGCATCTGCATCTGGTCTTAAATCCGTACTCGCTCTCTTGCTGTGCGGAAGGTGAAGGCATGCAACATGCAAGGTATGTTGGGGACATGCAACATGCAAAAGAATTCCTGCTTTCAACGTTTTACGGGCCTGCACCGTCAGTCCTAGATCCGTGCGAAGAAGGACCGCTTGGCACCTAAAAGCCTCCTCCGCTGAGCACACATACATGGTGTACGGCGTGCGGCCTAATAGGCAGGGACGTGAGGCTACTTCGGGGGTGGCTTCTTTGACCCCTCCTAACTCCTGCAAACAAAGGACATCGGGAAGACGTATCATGCCTTCCCACAGATTAGCAAGATCCTCCATGGCTTTACCATGCAGGTTCCACGTGCAACAAACAAATTCGTTCTTCGGAAAAGCGCGTTTGTTCCGGCCTACTCCCTAGCTTTGCGAGACTTCTACCTCAAAGTGTGTGTGGACCACATCCAGCGTCGTGCCGAGCAGATGCGCAACCTGCGGACCCGGAATCCACCATCCCGTTTCGGAGCCTCTAGCATCCAACAGGAGCAAAGCCCCCTCTGTGGGCTTCTTGTCATCCCAGTGTGCCAGAATGCTTACCCCCTTGATCCAGAAACGCCCTCGCCAATCAAACTCAAAGTCAGCTTCCCCTAGAAATTTAACCACCAGAGCCTTGATGGTGACGATGGCGCGAATTCTAGCCCGTTCTGTCGGGCTGCGATTGCGCTTGGCCCAGAGGGCCCGGGAGGGTTGCCCGGGGATCTCACTTGGCTTGCTAGCATTGCGTAGGGCTTCCACACACAGATTCTGTACCTTCCTTCTATCCCTGAGGTTAGGCTGCATGTACAATAAGTCTACGCGGCACGTGTTAGACCTCACCGAATTCACATGCACATCCTGCAAGAGGGGAAGGCAATCAGCCCTTTCGAACCACGCTCTAACTTCGGCTTCAATAGCGTCCCGCTTCGCGTCAGCCCATCCCCCTAGTGCAATCTGCCAATCATCATGCATACCTTCCCTAGGAGTACGAGGCGAGCCAAACCCGGAGCCCGAAGCTGCGCTGGGACTACGTGACCTGAATTCCTTTAACTCAGACTCCAACGCAGATAGACGAGCCTCAAAAGCCTGGGTCCTCTCTAGTTGTGAGTCTTGGCGGCCTTCAAGTGTTCTGATTTTATCCGACATGTTCTGTAGCGTCTGATTGTTCACTTGCAACTGCTCTAAGGTGTCCTGTTGCCCTTTATCCAACCTCAGAAGACCCTGCTGAATATCCTGTGCCCATGGGGGCGGCGCATCGTCGCCAATGTGATATGTTGCCGGCAGGGAGCGCTTGTCTTTAGGAGGCGGGGGGGCACCGAACACGGGTGGAGCCTGGAGTCCTGGGGCACCTAGCCTAGAGGGGGCTGAAGGGGGCCCCTCGGGTCGGGCCTTCTTACCGGGGCTACCCTGGGGTCCGGAGGTTTTAGCTTTAGAGGTAAAGGGGTGTTTGTTAAGAAGCTTTTGTGCGGCTTCCAGAGCCCCGTCATTTGCTGCAGCGAGGGCGTTCCGAAGTCCCGTCCCCCCCCCCCACCATCCCCCCCATCTCCCCCCCCGTCGCCGCCAGCAAAGCCGCATGAGTGGCTTCCCGCATATGAGCATCCTCGTCCCCTCCAAGCAAACGCCCGCCTCCCACGGGGCTCACGTCATCATGTAGCGGGGGAAGATCAAGGGTTTCTTGATCATCAGGAGGGGTAGCCATGTGGTCCAGGACGCACGAGGGGAAGAAAACGGACGAACGAGAGAAACTGGGCAGCGGCTGCACACGGAGGCCTCAGAACAACACGCGAGAAGGGACAACCAGAGACCCCGGGGGGCAGCCACCTGGTCGGCACTTGAGCCAAAATGGCTTGAGCCAAAATGGCTAGGGTTTAGGGTGCTTAGGGGTTTAGGGTTTCAGAACCCATGGAACTTGACCCGGGCCTAGGGCTTTTCACCATGGAAGCCCCTTGCCTGGGTTCTTTCGCTGCATGATAGGGCCGAGAAAAATCCGGAGTTGAGCATTGACAATAGCAACTACCATGCCAATCGCCAGCATCAGCCAAAACCATGCAACAGCCGAAACATTGCCAGATCTGCAACAGAGTGAAGCCCTTAAACCTTAAAACCTCGAGGAGTCGATCTGACCCGATTCAGCCATCAAAGGGTAACCCATTAGATAGACAACCGTATCTAAGCCTAAGCCCCGAACCCACCAAACTCATGCTACACATATACGTACCCAAACCCTATACCCTAAACCCTTTTACATCAGGATTGCATGTCTCTAAACCCTATACCCTAAACCTTTTCATATAAGTCGACTGCTTCTCGGTTCAGCTTCCCGGCTTCTGCCAAGCTTCGGCGCACCCCGGCTTTCCAGCCGAGCGAGAGCCTTCCCCAACAGCTACTCACACATTGGTTTAGGGTTTAGGGTTTAGGGTTTAGGGTTTAGGGTTTAGGGTATTCTCACTTAACCTTCACCCCACCTATCTCACTTAACCGTAACCCCACCTAAGGTTTCGGGTTGCTCGGTGGGTTTCGGGTTCAGAGCTTGGGGGCTTCAGAGCTCAAGGATTTAGCTTCCCGTGCGAGGGTTTAGAATAGCCTAAGGCTAGAGTTTGGGTTCATGCTTGCGCATTTGGACCAGCCTTGTGGAGCTTAGGGCTTCTAGGGCTTTGGTTAGGAGTTTCAGGTTTCCTAGGGTTTCGGTGCAAAGTTTATGGTTGGTTGTCTTTCGCCGCACAAAAACAAGTGCACATACTGTCACTGACCACATGCATGTAGGTACAGGTTCCAGTGCGGAAGACAGGAGAGGTGGAGCGGACGTCAGGCAGCAGTTTGGATTCAGAACGCTTTGCCACAAAGAAACAAGTCAAACCTTCACCATGATCTCCGACCCATTCACCCTGGTCATGTTGTTGCATAAAATTCGCATAGCCAGAAATCACTTGGTCGAGTTTGTCCTTGTACCCTAAATGCGGTAGTTGCAGTTGCAGTCCGGATGTGTGCAACTTCTTGTGGTTATTTATCAACGTTATAGATTTGCATTAGTGATATACCTTTCAACTTCTGCAAGACCACAGCTTATGTCTCGATCACTTCTTGCTGAAACCGGAGACCTTTACAGCAGGCCGCGTTGACACCCAACCAACTTGGCATGTTCATCAGTTTTCATCTCTATAGACGGGAATGCTCAGCCTAGGCAAGAAAAATAGCTTCTCTGAATCATGCGACCTTCTCGCACACATCGTAAACAACCGCAAGTACGGATAATCGACTGTGCCCCGACGTCCCCCAAATGCACCCCCTGAAGGCCCGGCCCCTGGAACGGCCCCAAACATTAAAACTCGCCATAGAACCCTTGTAGAGGCCCTTGGTACACCGCAAGGAGAATCCCAAGTTTACGGTGCCTCTGCAAGACGCACGCATGACGCCGGTCGCTCGGCTTTCCTTAGCATGGAGGTGACTGAAGTCTTGGATTCAGGGCACTAGCAGGGTTACGGTAAGGGTCGTAGAGTTTTGCAAACAGGGTCAGCAGCATCTCCGCAAGACCTTTGACCACGTTTCTTTGGCTTTCTGCAAAAGGTCCTGTCGCTCTTCTCACGCATGCAGCTCCCCAGAAGACTGGACTGTCGAGCATCTTCTGCTCGCAACTTCACGACATTTCTTCATGTAGAAACTTGTTCAAACATTAGGCAACTACCCACAACGACAAAAGTCTGAAGTCGACACATCTCAGTTACGTCTTCCAAAGCCCAGGCTCGTCCTCAACCCCCTCACTTTGACAAAGGGTAAGAACAGTGGTACTACCGACCGTGTCAGGACTGTGGAAAATGTGAAAGATATATGTCATCTGCTGAAACGACATGATCAACTAAATACCAACTTGCCTACTTCTGTTCTTTACATTTCACGTCGACGTGTTCGATGCTTACCCAGTCAAACATCACGTTACTTCATCTCTTTCGCAATCCGAGTCGCTTGCACCACTTGCCAACTGCGTCCGGGACTGTCAACGGCATGGACCGCGGAGGGGAGCCCGGGTTGGCAAATGTCACCCCTTTCCTGCGACAGTGCTTTGATGTAGGGGCCTTAATAATTAGAATAGGGTTTTGGGGCCCATTATACTATAATTATAATAAGGAGCCCTTTACATCTGTTGAGACGAGACATTTTGGTTTATCCCTGTTGTCTTCTCTTATCGTCTTGCCGTTCACCTACTGCCAATGTTGCTCGTGCTGCGTGTTGCGTCGAGGGTTTTGTGGCATGTACGTAAGATCGAAGGGAGCTTGCAAGCCGGACGCCAGACTTCAACCTCTAAACCCTAACCCCAGGAGATCCCAAAAGCCTTAACTCTCCGAGTGTGCTCATTTCCAGTCTGCGCCCCCACCAGCACCCCACATCTGGAACAGCTGCTGATTGCTGTTAGTTCATCGTATCATTGTTCGAATTTTGCTGTGGTTGCAATGCTTCTCTGCGTCGTTGTTGTTGCTGTTGCTGTCGCTGTTGCTGTCGCTGTAGTTCTCGCTGTGGTTGTGGCTGTCGCTGTCGCTGTGGCTGCGCCTGTCGCTGTGGCTGTGGCTGTGGCTGTTGCTTTAGTAGTAGTAGTAGTAGTAGTAGTAGTAGTAGTCGTCGTCGTAGTAGTCGTAGTAGTAGTCGTAGTCGTAGTAGTAGTCGTAGTAGTAGTAGTAGGTAGTAGTCGTAGTAGTAGTAGTAGTAGTAGTAGTAGTAGTAGTGGTGGTAGTAGTAGTAGTAGTTGTTGTTGTTGTAGTCGATAGCTGTGGCTGCGATAGTTGTCGTCGTCGCTGCAGCTGTCGTCGTGTGCCGTGCTGCTCTTGCTGTCGTCACTGGCAATGCTCTGGAAAGCAACGCCAAGGCCCCGAAGCCAGCCACAGATCATACGGAGCAGGGACGTACAGACTTTAGAACCTTTAGAATTCCGCATCAAAGCTGGTAGAATATCATAAGACGAGGCATGAGCTCGACTCTGCAAGCTCGCTTCAGCAAAGGGGCTCGTAGGCTTCTGCGGCTTCTGCTCGCAGGCGTGCCTTGCGATGGAACAGATCGCTGGAGTGTTGCTGTCTAGTGCTCGCGCCGAAACCAGGAATTGCAGCGCGAAGGAGCTGTGTGCATTGGCGGCATGCTGCTCATAGCCAACGGCTTCTCAAAGCGATAGATAATCAGCGACATTCTGGAACTGCTACGAACTTCGGTAAACAGGACATACTGCCTCGAAATTTCCGCTTCCCTACTGAACCGCTCTCACTCTCTCCCTCCAGGGCACTCAGTCGTTCGTCAGGCATCTGCGAGCCTCCTCTCTAAACCCTCCCTTGCAGTTGGGCTTCGAGACCTACCTAAACCCCAATGCCACTTACAGCCTCATGCAAGCCCTAAACCTTATCCTTTGCATGAGACCCTTAAACTTAACTTTAAACAAAGGAGCAGTCCCCAAACCTGTCTAATTTACACCCACCTCCTCAACGGCCTGCTTCATGAGAGCACATCGAGTTCGCAAATCCTCGGAGCTTGTGCTTTGGGGCGTGCTTGTCCATAGGGTTGAGGAAGTCATTTGAACACCACCTGTTTGTCGTTTACATCTTTGCGGAGCAGGCAATCTACCCGCAGAAACGCAGACTGAGAGTCGATTTTCCAAGAACATTAAAGTCAGTGCTCCTATTCAGCCAAGATATTTATGACTGAGCACGTGACACAAATGGGATAAATATTGCGACACGATGGGGCCCTCTTCCCGTTGCAGCGAGAAGGTGCAAAACTGGGTTTTGAGAAAAGCGTCTGCCTTTTCCCGATCCTGAACCGTGAGCCCTGGGGCATCGAAGGACAGGCGCTTCTCCTGAAGCTCCACTTGAGCTGGGAGTTACAGAAAACAATGCAGGGACCTTCTTAGCGTCAAAATAAATTTAGATACTCAGTAAAAGGAGCTAGCTTGGCAGGTACCGGTCTGATGGTGTCGGCATTAATTTTCTCCCGGAAGGTCAGCGCCGACCTACATCAGCTGCAACCTCGAGTGCTGCGAGCGGCTTGCGGAAGCTTTAGCCATTTTGACTACAATCTTCTGTGGTGGGAGTGAGAGCGGAGCACACCTATACTCCCTGATCCTCCGAAGCCAACTCTCTGACAAGTAGCCCACCAACCTGCACAAACTCTTGATGCCCGAGGCCCTCAACCCCCAACCCCAAATCGCCCACCCAACTCCGGTCTGAATCATTAAGCTGTCACTCCAACACCCATGCCCTTGAGCTTCAATTAATATAGGGGAACTGACTACGTAAATATGTAACTTACGATTCCCCCTATAAAATCCTATAGCACCCGCACCGCCCTGCAAAACTCACAATAAACCAAAACCGCGATAGTTCAAATCCCTCGAGCCTGTGGGATCCGCGACACCGCCGACGCTTCCAACGAGGCCTTGACGTCTGCGGCCTGGTGCTGGAATTGAAATCTTTAAGTTAGGGCTTATAGGGTTTAGGGTTTACGGTTTAGGAACGAAAATCACGAAAAGCAGGTACAATAATTGGCCAACACCTGCAACATGCAATGATTCTACATACGTGTGCAGTCCGGGTTATAAGGTTTATAGGATTTAGGGGTTTAGGGTTCTGTGGCCTGGCGCTGGATTTGAGACGTGGTGTGCCTTTTCTACAAATGCTCTGCCACATGAGTGTACCGCATATTCAAATAAAACCAGAATACAAGTCAAGTGCAAACTATAAAGAGAGACACTCAAACCGAGATATACAGAGAGACAATATAATCATCCATATTGCTTAAAAGGCAAATGTCTACCCTACTTGTACTAAGGTGAAGGATATGTGATAATGTCCTGTTGTGCTACGACTTTAGGGGGTCTACTCCTTCGTTACGGGATTTGAGCTGAACACTATTTCTAGGGGACTGAAACAACTTAGAGTATCAATCTGCTATCATGGGACGACTACCCGCTGCTTAAGGGTTCTGTATCCTATACGGTTCTTCCATATATGACTATGGGGTATTAACTTGGACCGAACGGTTCTTGAGGGTTCTATACACTACAAGGTCCTCTGTTTCTTGGAGACATTAATGTACCATTTTGTTGGCTCTGCATTCTCACTCTTTGAAAGTTGCTTTGGCTGTTCTGTGAGGATTTAGGATTTTGGGTTTAAGGTTTCAAGGAATGGAACCATGTCTGTCTTTTGTTTTTTCGTTTAGGGGGTTCCAAGAACTGGACTTTGTTGCTCAAGTAGTTTTGGATGAGGCTAGTTGTTTGCGCTTGTCCTGTGGGATTCGGGTGCAGGGCAAGATTTGTTGGTTGCCGTCGCCTTTGTACTTCGGGTTGGTGCTTTCGAAGTCACTCAGGTTTGGCACACGATCAGCGAAAACGCGTTAGCTTCGTTTTGACTCGTGAAGGCGACGTAGAGCGAAACGATGTGGTCATATGCTTTGGTAACCCTGAGCTCTAAACCGTTTTGGCGTAATGCAGCACATAGCCGAAGCGGGGTTTGGCGAATGTGGAAGCAGCCTACGTTATACTCTCCTGGTCAAGGCTGGTAGATTTGAGCATGTGAGGGTTTAAGAGTTTCGACCCTCGCAGATGGGACACGACGGTTTGGGGTTTAAGGAACTAGTCTTTACTTGCTTCCCAAACCATGACGGCGTAGAACTGCCCGATCTCGAAACCTAACCTGATAAGGCCAATCCCTCTGTAAACCTAAGCCCAAGCCGTGTGATGCCCTGTATTGCTAACCCTATCTCAGCCCTCAAGCCTATGGTCCTCTTAAGCTCTGTACAAGCCGTCATGCGTGACCCCTTTACTAGAAACCCAGTCATCATCATCATCAACAACATCATCATCGTCTTCATCATCATCTTCGCCATCAGCATCATCATCATCATCACAAGCAGAAACAGACGAATCATAAAACAGTAAAGTAACCAAACTATTCCGATACTAACCATATTGGCCAGAATTGCCGTGCTCGTCATGATAACCGCAAAAGACGAGTACCATCCTACCAATGAGAATAGTAATTCCAGATCATAACAATCACAACGAACTGCCGAGACTACTCATCGAAACAAGAATAACCATCTTCAGAACTGTCAGAATCATCCTAAACCCTAAAAACCCTAAACCCTAAACCCTAAACCTGTGACCACCACGAACCCTCGGTCTTCCCAGAACTTGGCCTGACGAAGGTAGCTCGTCAAGGGCACTGCGGGACCGTTGGAGGGATCCTGAAACGGGGATCCCTTTACAGGAACCCTACACCTTAAGGGTTCCTTGAGGCTTTCTGTGCGGGTTTAGGGTTTAGGGATTAGGGTGTAGGGTTTAAGGTTCCATTCTGGTTGTTTTTGTGAAGGTCCCTTCAAGGGTTTAGCTAAGAGTTCCTAGAAAGGATCCGCCAATGGCTTCTGTACGGGCTCCGTCAAGGATGCCGGAAGGTATCAGAGCTCCTGTACGGGATTGCACCTGGGTTTCTGAAAAGGTTTATCTGGGCATGGCTTAATTCTTCGGCACTCACGTCAGGACTTGTGTGGGCTTTACACTGCCCCGTTGTCCACCTCCGTAACGACAACACACTTTAGTAAAAGCCGCAGCTCCATCTGTCCACGTGTCTGTCTATCGACGAATCTACCGATATATGATATATCTACCCACCGACCTCTAAAAGCCATATGCACCCTAAACCCTAAACCCTAAACTAAACCTCTAAAAGCCAAATGCAGGCATGATTTTCAGAGGGTCAGTGAGCCACAGAATCAAATGGAAGGCGCTATACTGACGTTTCCCGTCATGATCTACAGAATGCCTCATGTAAGTCAAACGGTCGATATACACACACACATGTGTATATATATATATATAAGTATAATAGCTGCTAATAGTTATAAGTATATACAAGTATGTATGCGCGCATATGTATGTGTCTGTGTATGTCCACTCGTATCTCGTATATGTTACCCTACGTACATTGAGCGCATAGCTTGGACGTCCAAGACAGCCCTGCAAGAAATGCAGGCATGTTCACTATTAGCTAAGCTATGCTACAATCCCTAAACACTACGGGTCCTAAACCTTACACCTCAAACCCCAAATCGTGATTGAACCTTACCTGCCATCACCTGTTATAAACTATAAATGCCTCAACCTTAAACTTTGAGAGTTGAACCGTACCACTTGAACCTTACACCCGAACATCCCTATAACCAAACCTTGAACCAAGACCCTGAACCGTACGCCCCAAGCCCTCTTCAAAAACCTATAAACCGAGAATCCTAAGCCTTGCACCCTAAAATCATAAAAACTAAACCCCACGGATCCTGGCCCGTCAGCTTTTCCTCGCTTGCCAGGAGCTCTGCTTTCGCGCCCCAGGCTAAGCGCACGCGGCGGCCATCGATAACGTACCTTTGAGTTGCTACAGTAACCGTTTCTACACGGTTCATCAAAAAGGATCATAGTTCAATAAGGGTTGCTATGAAGGTTACTACAAAGGCAACGAGAATCTGTGAGGGGTCTTTCGCGGGGGCGGGGGTGGGGGGGCGAGGTAATTTAGCACGTGATGTGGCTCCAAATAACTACCATTTCATCTGGGGTCTGACACCCAATTCCAGTTAGCTGCTGCTACTACTTCTACAACTGCTACTATTGCTTTTACTAATACTAGTACCAGTACCACCACGACGACGAGTACAACTACTTACTACTATTACCATTATTTTTACTACTACAGCTACGACGACGACGACTAC
>CAJNDV010003991.1:0-10456 GCA_905221635.1 Symbiodinium sp. CCMP2456 | reverse complement strand
ACGACGACGACTACGACGACTACTGCTACTGCTACTGCTACTGCTACTGCTGCTGCTGCTGCTACTGCTACTACTACTACTACTACTAGTGCTACGACTACTATACTACTGCTGTATTGCTAGCAATGCTCCTGGCCCGCTCGGCTGCCGGCCATGCTTCAAGTTTTGGGATCCAACGGTTTAATCAACATAGACTAAATCCAAGCGGCTAAATGCACCAGTTATGCATGTCTTCGACAAGATCCTATTTGAGATTGACTTCGCGAAGCTACTGTGTGGCCAAGGCGCAGCCCAGGAGACAGGCGCCGAATGCCGAGTTTCTTCAGAGACGCGTCCGCTTGCACAAGTCGCAAGAGCGTGGCCTCCAGAACAACCCTCTCCGAACTGGGGTCTAGCACGCTCCCTGTTGTCGGAACCCGCATGTTGGGGTGACAGTGGTTTCGCATGTCGGGATCCATGCGACCCGAACAAGTTCCACCCATGCCCATGCCTCCATATTGTCCAGGGCTGTTGTGGAACGTCCCTGGGGTGTCGCTACAGACCTTGGCAAGAGATGTTGCAGTCTTATCAGCACGGGAAGTTCAACACACCCTTCATCTGTACTGAGAGTTACTGGCGCTTCAGGCCGGATAACAACATGTTTCGCTGATCGACGATCTCTGTCAACTCTGGGGAAGCGGCATTTGCGCACTGCCCCCTGATATGGGCGATGCTACTTCTCGAGTCTCTGCTGTGCTCGCCATTCGCACAAGCTGCCCCGAGTTGTGCACTGACGGTGTGCCCAGCCCTCTGCAGCCAACACCTTCAGGAAAAGTTCCTACAACTTATGCAAGCATGGGTCAGTGAGAATGGATGCAGACTTAACAGGTACTGTAAGCGAACTATACACGAAGAAGTAGTCCTCCCGGCCCACCTACTCGCAATGACCTCGAGTGCGCCATGGCCTCCGTCAGGACCAAAGCAGGGGTCGGTCGAGGTGAAGTGATAGGAGACTTGGGACAGGTGAGTGGCGAGCGCAGTGGCCCGATCGAGGCTGACCTGCGCGGCCTGATCTCCCGGATCTCCCGGAAACTCAATGCCGGCGACCTAAACTGCGCGGCAGGCCCCCGCTGCGACTGCGCAGTGGCACCTCTGGCGGACTGCACCGGTGGGCCCGGCTGTGTTTGCACTGCTGCAAGGGGAATGTTGAGTGGCACCATTGAGCCGCGACTCGACCTGGTGGAGGGTGTTGCAGGTCCGCCCTTCGCCAGCAAAGTCGATCCTCCGGCCTGTGGGGTGCTCGCCTCCGTGCTGCCCGTGGTCGTCGTGGTAGACATGGTGGGCGAGGCCATCTTACCCTCAGAAATACTTGTCTGCAACGGGAAGCAAATAGCTCCGTTAGGCAGGGATGCCACAGAGCCTGCAGATGAACGGGCCATCTGCTGCCACGAGGGCGCAAATTGGATCGGCTTCCTCGCATGGCGAAGAGGAGAGCGCGTAGGGGATAGGAGTCGCCGCGTTTGGATCACAGGCGACCATGAGGCCACATGTGCGGTTCCCTGTGCAGTTCCCGGCGATGACCGCATGGCTGCCTGGCACCATGGGTCCGAGGATCTTGCCTACCCGCGGGTACAGCTGCGGAACCAAGAAGGCAATTCACCAAGCCCGCCACACAGAAACACGAAACTTTCTTCCTATGTCAACAAGTCGGTCATGGGCGTGCCGTGACTCTGCCAGAACGTCCTTGGTGTCCTTAGCTGCTTTCTTATCTTTTTTCTGCTCCTGGGCTCGCAGCAGGCGCCGATGCAAGCGCTTGCCAGGTTGCGGCTGTTGAATTTAGAACATACCCCTCTGGAGCTCATAGAAGCATCATGTGATGTGTTTGGCTCTTTGACATCGTTAGGCAGTCTTCCGGGCCGTGCCTTCTCCTTCTGTTTGGGCTTGCCGGGCGCCACTTCTTCCTTGCTCGGCTTTGCACCATCCTTGCTGAGGGCCTCAGAGGAGATTACACTCGAGATGTTTCCACATTCTCATCGCTATCACACTATCTTGTCCAGTCGTCTCAAGGCCACAGGTGCCTGAAAAGGTACTTCCTGGAACGCCTGATGAATCCACGATGGCATACGGTTTGACCACACGGACTCGTATCTGCCCAATTATCCCACGGAACCTAAGTTATCCCCCGGACTCTTGCATAGACCCCAGCCTGCAGACCAGCATTAAACAGCCCTCTTAAAGTGACATATATATATATATATGTCATTATATGTCTATACACACTCTCTAATGTGATACAGTAACAAACCATATAAACCCGTGTAAAACCACCGAATCTGAGCAATGCATGCCCGCCGATCGAGCTTTGCACCTTGTCATCCTTAGCCTTCGGATCCTTCGACAGCTGGGCTTGATGCTACCGGCCACCCCTCTACGACTCATGGGGTTTCTCGGTGGTTTGTCCGCGCCTGGAAGCTACATAGACATAGAAGAAATTGCAGAAAATGACAGTTAAAAGGCAAAGAGAAAGAAAGACAGAGAGAGAGAGAGAGGAGAGAGAGCGAGAGGGTGCAGGTGTGTGCACGCGTGCAGAGATCTAACAATCCCAGTGCCAGTCCAACAAAGACGGCTCTCCGTTTTAGAACTTCCTAGCAACTGGTCGTAGTTTCTGCAATCTTGTGGAATGAAGCGCTGCCGCTGCCTTGCTTGCTACTTGTGCAAACATGTTCCTCTCGGGCTCAGACAGGCACTCCCTTTACCCGTTTAACCACCAAGGCCCTCGGGGAAAGGCGGGGAAGGAGATGTCCTTGACCTCAACGTCAATGATCTCGGCATCCCTGCGTGGACGGGCGATCCTAAAAAAACCGTGGACGTGTGATCCTAAAAAAACCTTGTAGCAGACGTAGCCAGTACACATTTACAACTTGACGCCAAGAAGGTAACATGTAGGTTCATACACATGAAGAGTATGCACAAACAACAAGACAACAGGCTCCGTGTCTATTGCATGGTGCTGTCATATGCTGACTTGGCACATCTTGATTTAATCGCTTCTGACTGCCAATGACTGCCACAATCTGTTTACTGCTGCTGCAGTTTGCAATGTTGTCTTGGGTATATGTACTAACAATGCTTGCAGCGCAACCTACCCGCATGTGCATCGCAGTTTGTTGCCCCCTAACACTGCAAGAGCTACGCGAAGGGCTTGCCGTGATTCGCCATCTGAAAACCTAGCCACGGACGCCAGAGGCAGCAGGAAAAAAAACTAGAAGTGACGCTGCGCAAGTTCGAGGCCAAGAACAGGTCGTAGGGCTCATCGCTTGAAAAAAAATTCTGTTTAACATGCTGGTATTGGTTCTGGGCTTAAGGAAAGGAGAGTAATGACCAGTGCCCTTACTATGGAAAAGCTGGTGATTCTGACAGTGGCTTGTTCTGGTCGTGCTCATGCTACATACCCCATGGTTCGTAGTAGTGCAGATGCCTCTAATGCTTGTCCTGCTTGTCGCAAGCATATTTGCAAGGAGCCAATGTGGATGCTAGTATCTACCTTGGAAACCTACCCTTAGGCACCTTGAACCAAAAGGGAAACGATATATGTAGAAAAACTCATGTGCGAGCTGTAGGGGCTTTATTCATTAGAAGATGTCCTTGGGTATACCACGCTACAAGTAGGGCTGCAAGTGAATACTAACACTAATTTTTCGATCCCTTCCTCACTGGAACTTACCGAGGGGCTCGTCTTTGCGGCGCTTGGCTGGCTCCGCATCGGGCTTGTCTGCCGGTTCAGCGCTTTTGCGCTTCTTCTCCTTCGGCAAAGAGCCCCAGAGTCAACAGTATACCGTACATTGTGGGGACCTTTATAATACAAGGTCGACACCTGAAATCATAATTCAGGCCCCCATACTTTCGGATGTATTGCTTATTTGAAGGGTATTGGGCGCTCTGGGTCACTCATAAGTCTGCAAAGTTCCTCGGGGCCGGCTCTACCTCGCAGACCTGCGTGGCTTGTCAGCTTAATTTAATCTGAGACTTGACACGGCAGCTCCCACGCACCAAAAGCTCAGCGAGGAGCTGCCGAAACCCCCAAATGGCAACAGCCTGCAAGCAAATCAAAACTGTCCTTATATACATATGTACATAAACATGCTTATATGTATTTCTGCAGTTATATGCACATATGCTGCAAACCAAAACTTATATGTATACAAGTGTACATATATCTGCAAAAGTTCGTGTCCTGCCACTCCTGTTGGAAACAGCTTTAAGCTTATTCCTACTGATGCCTGTTGCCCATTGAACCCGTACTTTCTTGCGCAGTGACAGAAATCCTTGAGCGACAACCTGCCTGCGCTGGATGCGCTCGCTCGGCAAAGAACTCTGGGGCTAAGGGCTTAAGGATGGATTTTTTGTAAGCTGGTGATTACATGTGTAGGGAAAACGTCCTTCTTGCCCTCCTTCTGCTTATCCTTCTCCTGATGTCACGGACGGCCAAGCACATTCCATCAAGACCCTTGAAAGCCTACACTGCATGGTGCCCAGCCCCGGCTCGGTAAAAACAGAAGCAAAATCGCGGAATGTTTGGAATTGGTGTGTGAAGCTCCTTTCTCAACGTCTTGACCTTTTGAGCCCCATTGCCTCAAACTCGAACCCATCGCCCCCAGACGAGAAGCCTATGATCCAGAGACACCTGACGAATTGTGCCATTGCCGTGAAAATACATACGCTACACAACCAAGGCATTCCGACGGCATCGGTAACGAAGCCGCTGCTCACATGCCTCTCAGATGTGGTGCTGCTGAGGCCACGACTTTGTGTTTTTTCTTTTCTTTGTCCTTGTCTTTATC
The DNA here is from genome assembly GCA_905221635.1 of Symbiodinium sp. CCMP2456. Taxonomy (NCBI): domain Eukaryota; class Dinophyceae; order Suessiales; family Symbiodiniaceae; genus Symbiodinium; species Symbiodinium sp. CCMP2456. The sequence goes on along the minus strand of CAJNDV010003991.1, from coordinate 5,636 downwards.
CTTATCTTTTTCCTTTTTCTTTTCCTCCTTTGGCGGCTCCTTCGGTGGCTCCTTAGCAAGTAATGCCAGCAAGCAACCATTTGGCTACCAGTTCAAAGCAATAACAACGTATCATATCGAGACCGTTGAAATTTCCCAAGCTACGAGGGCTTCAGAAAGTAGCGGATCTCAAGTACAGAGCCCCAGTATTGGCATCCTTATTGCAAGAACTTCTCTAGACCGTACATGGCATTGGGCCCCTCTTTGCCCTGTATGACCTGCATGTCCTAGTTACCGTCGACACAATGGAACACACTCTTTCTCTCTCTTCAGCTTAAAACGTCCGGTCACAAGCATTCTTTCTCCATGCGTATGTGCATAAGCATGAATCATCGGCCTAAGATCAAAGAACAACCTTCCAGGTCCAAGAATCCGTGCTGTCGCCAGCCATGTCACTAGGCGGTGCACCAGGGCACCGCACCTTCTCTGGCTTTTCGGGGGTGCTGCAGGGACGGCGCCATCCACATCCCGGAATGCGCCTATTCCCGCCAAGCTCGCACTAACAGCAAACCCCGGAAAAAACTGCTGTCGATTCTGGAGTGATAGGGCTCTGTCGAGAAGAGGCTTCAAGCTCGCTGATGGTGGGAGTACGAACGCAAGGAGTTGCTAGCAAGTTGTGCGATGAAACGGCACTCCTAGCTTTGAGCTCCTAGCTTTGAGGGTAAAAGTCGTTTGTTGGATGCGGCATGCAGCGACGGGGCCTTGTGCATTGCGCATTGCATGCATTTTCGTTGGAAAACTGGATATGTGGCTAAGCTGAATGAGCCGGGACAAAGCATCGGTCGCGCTTGTCTCATGATAAATGAGACACATGCAGAAACCCAGTGACGCCCGGAACACGTGATCCATGCGGATTAAGGTCACGTGGATTTAATAAGGTTCAAAGCTTAATGGCTACGGATTGAAGTCCGTCTTCGTACAATCACAATGCTCGCGAGCAGGCCTCGTGAGCAAAAAAGGTAGGAACAATAATCGTAACATGCAACAATAGCAGCAACAACACCACAAGCAGTTACAACTCTCTTTCCATGCAGCTGGAACTTGCAGTCTTCATGACTGCCAAACGTAATAATTACTGCAGTTGCCAACTACATACCTTCGAGCACCGGTGGCAACAAGAATCAACGGGTCCTAGAGGTCACCATCGTAAACACCGAAAACATTAAAAAAAAAAAAAAAACATTTCACCACCAGTCCAGGGTCTTGGCTCGTGCAACATGACGCAGAAGAATTGCCAACTGCTGTCAGTCAAAACGTTTGACCCTAGTTGCTGAACCAGCAGCCGGGGCAAGGTGTGCCCGAAATTCCGGCGAAGGGCACGTTGTTGGAAAAAAAACAATCTTGAGAACAGGGGCTGCGGGCTTACGTGTGTAGGCACATGTTGCTATTGAGGCAATTGAATGCCCAATGCACATGTCAAAGAAAACCGTCCAGCTGGGACGATGCTGGGACGGTTCCGGCCAGAAATATTTTGGGGGCATCAATGAAGCTTCCCTTTGCGGGGCGCAGAGGGGCCCCTACATGTAGCGTGAATCCCATCCGAGCTTCATTCACAGCGACACGCGTTCTTCTAGGGTCGCCGAAAGCTTTCACGTCACCTGTTTGGTTTCGCATCAAGGACCTTACATTGTAGCACTCACCATCCGAATCGCAAACGCCACGGCCGCTGCAAATGCAGGCTGGAGACATTGAAAAGTCTTGTTCATGTCGTAACAATTACCACAAACGACCTGATCATGATCCTAGCTGCTGCTGTTGCTGCTGCTGCTGCTGCTGCTGAAGCTGCGGCATTCTGGACACAATCCGTTTGAATGTAACCACTGTATTCAACGCTGTACTAATCCAAGATTGCACCACGGGCGACATTTAAAAAAAAAAACTGTTCGTGCACTCATTACAGCTGTCATCCAAAAGAAGCATGCAAAAGCTTCGAGATGCGTTTGCCGATACTTTCGATTGTATACTTTCGAAGTCCACCGGGAATTTGCGCTCCAGTTGGAGATCAGCTCATCGCTCATAGTGATGGGTTCGCTGGCAATTTTGTCGCAACAGGCATGGGGGCGTTGCAACACCAGCTTGCCACCTGCAACGTCCGAGCCATCTCTTGTGGAAAAGATGTTGCAAACATTTGCGATGCATGGCCAACCCACTTTCATCACCGGCTTTGATTGACGTCAGGCGAGGTCAGTCCCGTTGCATGCTGGATCGATGCGATCCAGCCATGCCTTCGTACTAAGTCTTAAGTTCGGGGTTACCTAAACCCCTCGTAAACGCCAACTGTAACGCTTTCTTCTTGTTTTACTCCCCCTTGAGTGCTGGCAAAGCAACGGCCCGGTGACCACTTTCACCCTAGTAGTCGGAGCAGTGCCAGCTTTAGTAACAATAGTCGTAGTGGTGGTGGTGGGGTAATACAAGTAGCAACTGTTAGTCGTCGTAGTCGTAATCGGAGTCGTCGTCGTAGTTGTCGTAGTAGTGATAGTAGTAGTAGTAGTTGTTGTTGTTGTTGTTGTTGTTGTACTGGTGTTAGTGATAATAGAAATGGAGCTAGTGCTGGTGGTAGTCGTACTCGCAATAATAATAGTAGTGGTACTGGTAGTGGTAGTGGTAGTCGTCGTAGCAGTAGTAGCAGTAGTGGTAGTAGTAGTAGTAGTAATAGTGGTAGTAATAGTAGTAGTAGTAGTAGTAGTAGTAGTAGTAATAATAATAATAATAGCAGCAGTAGTAGTAGTAGTAGTAACAGAAATCGTAATGATACTCGTCGCAAAAGAAGAAAACGTAGTAGTAGTAGTAGTAGTAGTAATAATAGTAGTAGTAGTAGTGGTAGTAGTAGTAGTAATAGTAGTAGTAGTGGTAGAAGTAGGAGTAGTAGTAGTAGTAGTCGTAGTAGCAGCAGTAGTAGTAGCAGTAGTAGTTGTAATAGCCGCAGTGATCGTAGTAGTCGTCGTCCTCGTGGTGGTGGTGATGGTGGTATTGGTAATAATACTGTTTTGTGGATTCCCCGAACAGCACGCCTCGACCATGACAAGGCTACACAAGGCTTCCGTGTTTGCACAAGCGACCCAAGAAACAAGGCCGGCCAAAAACCATAATTACAGTAGATTCAGAAGCGTTTGAATGAGCCTATCATGAAAGTGGACGGCACCGCGACCATCACCGTCGAGACCGTACATGGCTTGCACAAGCTGAACATTCACTTTCGCAAGCTTCGTGTGAAGCCGATGCTGACGCCTTCGGAGATCCGAGACCGGTATTTTGTCGCGAAAAATTACTGCGGAATACGGCGGATACTGCCAAGGCTATGTGGAGCCCACAAAGGGCCATCTCAGTCACAGCATATGGGAGCTATTTTGCTGTCCCCGAGACCCCCGAAGCGCAGCCCTGATCCTTGTCTTGGGTGATGCTGTTCGGGGGGAAATATAAAAAAAAACAAAAATCAACAAGCGCTTGCGGAAGCAGGCCTGGGGCCAAACGTATGCGACACACTCGCACTACTTGATTGAAACGCCTGAAAAAGACAATCCGCAATCTTGCCAAAACCTTCCTTGAAGACATCTTCCATGACATGCCCGCAAGCCACTGTGGGAGTCCCTGATGATCTGGATGTCTGACCCCTTGAACGTTGGCCATCTTGTGCAGCATAACCGGACTTGCGCGGCAGCCTGCGATATGAGTGACAAATTCATAAGGCACGGCAGAGCCCCTGCCCTGCCCGTGCTGGTCACGGCCCACAATATTTGCATACGGAGCAAAGCTTTGCTGGTGCTGGTGGGGATGCAGTAGTCCTCAACCTTCATAAAGCATCCGGGGGCTCCGGGCTACCACCATTTGGACAAAGCGCCGCGAACAGGCACAGCATGCTGCTGTTTCTGCTGCTGCTGGTGCCACGGCTTCTACGAGCAAGAAAGCACGAGTCCCCAAGCTCGACGTCTTGGACTCCATGGCTCTGGTCCTGGAGACAAACTGGTGACTCCAAGTGCAGTCCAAACTCCCGTGCACGAGTACGGTTCGCATACCGCATACTGCCAGCTGCTCTGTATGCGGAACTAGAAGCGGTTTCCTGAAATGAACGCCCTGGATCGGCAAAAGAAAATGGATCGCTGGGGCAACGCAACGGCAAGGTGCGGAGCAGCAGCCTGCACTGGAACAGTAAAGCGACAGGGCTGTGGTGTAGAGACTGGCGCAAACAAGTTGCAGCCGTCAAAGCATGCGTGAGTGGTCAGCGGTGGCATTGGGCTTTTTGAGCCGACACCATGCCACCATTGACCTGCAGCTGCTTGCTGGCAAGTTGGCCAACGTTATCTCCCACGGTCCGATAACCCAATCGGCGTGTCGATGCTTGCTGGCACGACGAATGCCGGGAAGCGCATGATTTTGGACCTACCTGTCAAGGCCGAGGGATAGTGGACTTTCGCCCAGCCTTGGGGGAATCGATGGCCTTGTGTTTGCGGGCGACTAACGGAGCAATTCACTTCGTCTACTGGGACAAGGTCTCTGCAGGGGAGATTGCATCGCGCCCACCCGCGCCGAGCTCGGCAACAGTAGCACTAGATGTGGGAAATCTAGTGAGATAGCAGTAACAAACGTAGTAGTAGTAATAGTAGTAGTGGTAGTAGTAGTAGTAGTAGTAGTAGTACTACTACTACTACTACTACTACTACTACTACCACTACTAGTAGCAGAAGTAGTAGTCGTCGTCGTAGTCGTGGTGGTGGTGGTGGTGGTGGTGGTGGTAGTCGTCGTCGTCGTAGTAGTCGTCGTAGTAGTAATGTTCATAGAAATAATAGCGCAAATAGAATTAGTAGTGCTGGTAGAAGTCGCGGTCGTCCTAGTAACAGTCGTAGTAGAATAAAAATAGAACTAGAAGTATTCGTGGTAGGCCGTCGTCGTGGTGGTAGTCGTAATAGAGGTAATGGTAATGGTCGTAGCAGTAGCAAACCGCTCACAAAAAGGCGCGTGTTTAAAAAGTAGTGGTAGTAGTAGTAGTAGTAGCAGTAGTAGTAGTAGTAGTAGTAATAGCATCAGTAATAGGAGTAGTAGTGGTAGTAGTAGTAGTAGTAGTAGTAGTAGTAGTTATAGTAGTGGTAGTAGTAGTAGTAGTAGTAGTAGTAGTAGTAGTAGGTAGTAGTAATAGTAGGTAGTAGTCGTCGTCGTCGTAGTAGTAGTAGTAGTAGTAATAGTAGTAGTAGTCGTCGTCGTCGTCGTCGTGGTGGTGGTGGTGGTGGTGGTGCCAGTGGTACTGGTAATGGTAGTATTATTACTAGTCGTACCCGTGGCACCAGTAGTAGTATTGGTGGCATTACTGGCAGTACGACTATTAGTAGTAGTCGTCGTCCTATGAGTTGTAGTAGTGGTAATAGTAGTCGTAGTGGTGGTGGTGGTGGTGGTAGTGGTAGTGGTGGTGGTGGTAGTAGTAGTAATAGTACTCGTAGTGGTAGTGGTAGTAGTAGTAGTAGTAGTAGTAGTAGTACTAGTAGTGGTAATAGTAGTAGTAGTAGTAGTAGCAGTAGTAGTAGTAGTAGTAATCGTAGTCGTAGTCGTAGTCGTAGTCGTAGTCGTAGTCGTAGTCGTAGTCGTAGTCGTAGTAATGGTGGTAATAT
>CAJNDV010003980.1:77632-91950 GCA_905221635.1 Symbiodinium sp. CCMP2456 | reverse complement strand
TTTGGGATTTTGGGGGTTTAGGGATTTGGGATTTTCGGGGTTTAGGGATTTGGGATTTTGGGGGTTTAGGGCTTTAGGGGTTTGGAGTTTAGGTTTCCTTAGCCTTGAAGGGCTTTTTCAGGGTTCTACCAGGGTACAGAAAGGGTTTAGGGCACCGGGGAGGGGGCTTTGGGTTTCATGGTTTGCGGCTTCGGACCCGGCTGAGCGTAAAATATCGTTGAGCTTTCCATTGTCATTGCTCCCTCCCCCCCCTCCCCTTCCCCTCCCCATTCCGTGTCTCTTTCCTCTCTGTCCGGCCAGAGACCAAGAAAGCCCTAGACCCTAAACCCTAAGCCCTAAACCCTAAACCCTAAACCCTAAACCCTAAACCCTAAACCCTAAACCCTCAACCCTAAACCCTAAACCCTAACCCCTAAAACTCGTCTTGCCGTTTGAGAAACACCTCTGGGAAATGTGTCGCAGCTGGCCTGTGACGGGTGGATCCCTTGTAGATATGGCTGCGGTCGTGTCCGCTGGGTATCTCAAAAAGTTATCCACGCGGCTTTGGCAGATTTCCGAACGACGGATTGTCGTTCGCCACGAATGCATGCTCAACAACGGTTTGGGCCACAGTCAATACCGTAGTTAGGGAAGGCCTAACATTCTGGATCGGGATCCTATTATAACCCGTCTAGCCTACACGATCTAGGCTTCTTGAATTCAGGGACTATGTCCTGGAGGCCAGTATTGACAGTGCTCATATCGACAGATTCTTCCAAGATTCCGTCTTCGTATGCTGATAGGCTACAGTGTGCTAGCTGTTCCGAACGCGTTGACCATGGAAGCGTGCATCGTGCAAATCGAAGAGCATGTAGGGTGCTCCATATGAGCAAACCCAGGGGGGTTTCGCCGTGGCCCCTCGCTCCATCGCAGCGAGGCAGCTTGCACAGACGGGATGTTGATTCCGAGAATTTAGCATCCCCATGTTGGCTTGAAGCCTTTCCTGACGCCCTGCAAGAGATGCCAAGATAGCTTTCCGGATTCCTCGTGAGTGCAGAATCTGAGCCCTGGAACGGTGTGACGGGATTTGGGCTTGTGAGTGGTCAGGGCGGTAGTGTCGGGACAGTAGCCACGCTACGAGCAGCAACAATTAAAAAGGAAACAAACGGCTTCAGGCTTCTGAGATCTCCGAGGAAGTCTGATCTTCGCATGCACTAGGCAAGTTCAATTTCTGAATTGGTCTTTGGTCCTGACTGAGCTCGGGTGACTGAGGACCGTTGCACGTTCAAAGCTGCCGAACTTCCTTTATCGAGTGGTCTGCCGTCGCTCAACCCCACAACATTCCGAAACCGCCAGCCTTTGCCCGATCTACATTCATAGTGTGCGTGGTAGTTACTACCGAATGCATGCGGACTGTAGGACAAGAACCTATACTCAGTACTATACTCTTCTTGCTACCGCAACTGCTACGGTAAACGTTGGAACTGCAAGCCTCAAAAACTTGGCACCCAATTGTACCCTTGTGGCACCTTGATAGGTGCCCTTACCGGGCAAAGCTGCGGTCACGGTTGGAAGATGGGACGCAGCAATTTGGTTTGCTGTTCCTGCAGGCAGTCAGCCTTGGCGAACATGGACTGGTGCCACAACTGCACCCGCCGCATAAGTATAGGGTTCTGAACAAGCAAGCTATTCATAATGTACCTGACAACCCTTTTCTTCTGCACGCACACACAAAACCACACACCTGTGAACCCTTCTCCAATTATTAAGGTCCGTGGACTACGCCCAGAATCGGAATCCATAATCGTTGTCAAAGTACTCCTTGCCGGAACGCAAGTCACTTGCAGTGTCCTGAAAAGGTTTTACATTCTACAGGGTTTGAAAAAGGGTTTAGAGTTTAGGGCTTTAGCCTTCAGGGCTGGCGATTCAAGGTTTTGGGCACGTGCTTGGCCGTTAGTGTAAGTAGGCCGTCGGTAAACTTGCTACAACTGTCCTCAGGATGCTTAACCACCACATACACTGTGAGAGTACTTAATATAAGAACCTTTTCACAGCTTCGTTAGATGCTTCTGTGCCCGAGTTCTGTTGAGATGTTCTTGGTTTGTTGGGCTTCCTCGCGGGCGAAAGAGCTTAAGGTACGCGATAGCGGGCGGAAGGGATTTTTCTGGGAGAAAGAGTATAGGATGACCCACACATACAAAACCCTCAACCCCAAACCCTAAACCCTAAGCCCTAAACCCTAAACCCTAAGCCCTAAATCCTAAACCCTAAACCCTAAACCCTAAACCCTAAAGCCTAAACCCCAAGAGGTTGGGTGCTGGTTTCGTGGCACCGCAGGTGCTTCCTGGGCTCCTATGTAAGCCTGGAGAGACATTGCACTGGCAGCTGTTTAGGGTTTAGGGTTTAGGGTTTAGGGTTTAGGGCAGCTGTCCCTTCCCGTTTGTTGCCACAGCTGCCAGTGGTAGCTCGTTTTGGCATCTGATGTCCAGGTGTTTGCTTGGCTGGTTTTGTGGTCCTTTTGCACGAAGTTCTTGCTTCAGCCGATTTGAGCCATGGTCGTGCTATGGACCGTTCAGGCTGGGTTTAGGGTTTAGGGGTTGAGGGTTTAGGGTTTAGGGGATGCCGCTCAGGCGTGAGACCCTGTGCTAGGTCTAAGCCAACTCTTACAGACGCCACAGCAGTTCGAGAGACATGGCTTCAACATAAGCAGAAGAAATTGCCGCCACTGCTTGCCAATCGTAGTCACCATATCATGTTGTCTTAATGCTCACGGCAAAGTTCACAAGCATTACTGGCCGTGCCTTCTTGTTTGCTGATCATCAAAAACTTCACTACGAAAGGCGGCTTGTTCCTGAGGCGATATGAACTTAGGCGATACCGGGGTTTTAGGATTCAGGGCTTAGGGTTCAGGTTTGTGGGTTCAGGTTTATGGGTTTAGGGTTTAGGGTTGGAGGAGCAGGTGGAGGAGTAGTACTGCAGGAGGACCTAGTTTCGAGGGCACCATGACATACACGGTAGACGCAGGTTGATCGTTTGTTGCTTCGGCCCTGAACGGAACCCCTTGCTGACATCGCGCCGAGCACCTCTAGCATGGTTTGCCAAGTGCTGGAGCATCTTGGGTGCTGCCGTGCTCGTGAGCGTTGCTTTTATGTTCGTTATTGTGGTTTTGCTGTGGACCTTGTTGTCACTCCTTTCGTAACAACAGCGGAGACACGAATGGTCAAAATCACGCCCAGGCCCCTCAAGCAGAGCTCTTCATGCCATACTCTCGGGGAGGACGACTTTAACAACAGGTACAGCAACAGAGACAACAACAACAACAGCAGCAACAACAACAACAACAACGACAACGACAACGACAACGAAAACGACCCCGACAACAACAACAACAACAGCAACAACAACAACACCACCAACAACAACAACAATAATAACACGAACAGCAGCAACAACAACAACAGGAATGACAACAGCAAGAACAACAACAACAGCAACTACAACTACAACTACAACTACAACTACAATTACAACCACAACAGCAACAACAACAACAACAACAACAACAACAACAATAGCAGCAGCAACAACAACAATAGCAGCAACAACAACCAACAACTACTACGACTACGACTACGACTACGACTACGACTACGACTACGACTACGACTACGACGACGACGACGACGACGACGACGGGACGAGGACGACGACGACGACGACGACGACGTACGACTACGACGAGTACGACCAAGATGATTAAGGCCCGCGACTTAGACACCGCACAAAACCCTGATTGAAAACACTTGTAGGACTCTACACAAAGCTACAAAACCTTTCAATTCGAGGCTCAGATCTCTACAAAAGCACCCATATTACCAAATCCTAAACCCTAAACCCTAAATCCAAAACCCTCAACCCTTAAACCCCAAAACCCTTAAACCCTAAAGCCGTAAACGCTAAACCCTAAACCCGAAGCCCTAAACCCTAAACCCTGAACCCTTAAACCCTAAACCCCTAAACCCTAGACATCCCCTAAACCATCACAGCGGCACCCATCCGAAGCCTGGAGGGCTTTGGGAGCGTACAGTTGGAGGAGCTTCGGGTTCCCAGAGCTTTTACGACGGGCTTTATAGGGCTTTGGGCTTAGGGTCTAAGGGTTTAGGGTTTCAGGGTTTAGGGTTTAAGGGTTTAGGGTTTAAGGGCTTTGGGGTTTAAGGGTTTAGGGGTTCAGGGTTTAAGGGTTTAGGATCAGGGTTTAGGGCTTAAGGGTTTAGGGTTTAGGATTTAGGGTTTCGGTGTGTAAGGTTCCACTCGGAATGCATATGGGTGTTTTACGTTTAGCGGGGTTGTCGCGGGTCTGTATGGGCCGGTGTTTCGAGGGCTTTATGGGGCGTATAGAGATCCATAGTGACACCCTCAACCGCTTATCCTAAACCCTAATCCCTCAAACCCTAAACCAGTTTTTTTACACATTCGTTTACCAGGGTTTGACAAGGGCATGATCAGAGGCTCAGGGTGCAGGGTGCATTGAGTTGTAAAGTGGAGCCAAGAGGGACCTAAATGTTTATTCCACAGACTTCCTATTCAACTCAAGCTACAACATAATATCAAACCCTAAATATCGAAGCCTAAATAATTACCTATACTATTTTTGGTGGTTCCTTGTATTGAATATAGCAGAATGTACCCAACACCCTATTTGAATTATTAAGGGCCCTACATTATGCTTGAGGTTTTGGATTTAGGGATTTGATTTCACAGCTTTGGAGTTGCGGGCGGGGCAGCTTGTGTCGGCGCGTGGGCATTTCACCTGTTGAGGCTTTAGGGTATCCCTTCACTCTGAACCCTAAACTTAGGCCCTAAAGCCTAAACCCTTTAAACCCGAAACCCTCAACTATAAACTAAGGTCAGGCATTGGGGTTTATTGGTTTAGGTTTAGGGTATAGGGTTTAGGGTTCAGGAACCCTAAACCCTAAACCCAGCTTAGAGTTGACTTCAAGGCTTTCCTTTACGATGTAATCACTTAGAAGGTTCGGGTGAGGGTTTAGGGTTTAGGGTTTAGGGTTCGGGGCGAGGTCTTTGGAGTTTGAAGTAATGCAGGGCCTTAATAATTAAGATACGGTTTTGGGGTCCAGTATACTATAAAGTTATAGTGTAATGGACCCTATCCTAATACTATAAGTATTTTTAAGGAGCCCTAACAGGTAATGTTTGTGATTACTTAGGCTTCTATATTGCCAGCAGTTGTGTCTTGCAGGTTTAAGGTCTAAAGGTTTGGCCTTTAAAGCGTAGGGGTGCAAGCAATCCCTCCCGAACTGTGAGCCCCTCGCGTTGCATGAGAAGTTTTTGAATGCAATGCCGACTCATTTCTACTTCATGCATAAATGCATGGGCTTTGTCTCAGAGCCCAAACCCTAAACCCTAAACCCTAAATCCTAAGCACAAACCCTAATGGGCTTTGTCTCAGAGCCAGAAGGAAAATCGGAGCTTCCTTTGGTCACTTTCGGAGGTGCGGACTTGGGGTTAAAGGTTTAGAAGCCACCTGGACCCTAAAGAACATAATGTAGGGGCCTTAATAATTAGAATAGGGTTTTGGGACCCCCAATACTATACTTTTCATAAGGAAGCCCCAAAATGTAATTACTTAGGCTTCTATTTTCTTTTTTCAGGGTTCCTTATTCTGGTTTCCTTATATACAGCTTAAAAGGTTATTTGGGGTCCAGGTAGGGTTGGAGGTTCCCTTTAAAGGATCCATAAACCCTTATAGAATCCCATAAACCCTTGTAGAATCCCTTAGAGGAGCCTTAAACCCGTTGTAGAATCCCTTACAAGGATCCCTTGAAGGAGCCTTAAATCCCATAAAGGATCCCTGAAATTTCTGAAAGGAGCCTTAAACCCTTGTAGAATTTCTTAAGGGATCCCGCAAAGGAGCCCCAAACCCTTCTAGAATCCCTTAAAAGGATCCATTTAGATGGCTTTCGGCCCCCCCCCCCCCGCCGGAGGAAGCTCCGAGCCTTCTGTTTCCTGCATCGCCAGGAAAACATTGTGTGTGCGCGTGCGTGAAGAAACGGCTCGGGTTGCATGTTTTTGTATCCTATAAAGTTATAGGTATGGGGTTTAGGATTTAGGGTTTATAGGGTTTAGGGTTTGGGGTTTAGGGTTTAGGATATTGTCGGGCCTCTACTGTAGCCTTCATGCATGTCCTGAGGCAAGCCGAGAACTCGCAAAGTAGAGAACATGTATCCGTAGCAGGTTCATGGCCTCGCAGACCCTTAACCCCAAACCCAAAACCCTAAACCTCAGGGCTTTGGGTTTAGGGTTTAGGGCCCGAAACCCCAAACTCTAAACCCTGAACCCTCGCAACATAGACCCTGTGTCGTAAGCGCTTAGCTCCCGGCCTCTAGGCACATGTTGTGATGATGATCAGGCATCGGGTCTTGGAGCGAATAGCGGGGCCTGAATCATGAGAGCATCGTTGAACCAGGGCTTATTTATAGGTTTCGGCTAAAACTCTAGACCCTAAACCCTAAACCCCAAACTCTAAACCCTGAGCCCTAAGCCCTAAGCCCTAAACCCTAAACCCTAGGCCCTAAGCCCGAAACCCTAAGCCCTAAGCCCTAAACCCTAAAACCTAAACCCTAAACCCTAGACCACCAGGCTCCTGTGAAAGATCCTCTAGGTGCTTTGCAAGGGCCTTATGAGTCTTGATGGGGGCCTTAAGAACTGGAATAACAATGGTTTAGGGTTTAGGGTTTAGGGTTTCCTGATGGGGGCTTATGAAGTGGACTAATATGGGTAGTTCTCTAAGTTAGGGTCCCTTTTGGGGTCCTTTTTATAAGGGTGCCGTACTATTTGATTTAAAAAGGACCCTAATTTAGAGAACTACCCACATAGGGGCCTAAATAATTACCAATGCTATTTTTGGGGGTTCCTTATTATGGTTATAGCATAATGGGCCCCTTATTAAGGCCCCTATATTGTGAGTCTTCATGAGGGCCTTAAGCATTGGAATCGGGTTTCCTCAAAGCACAGACCCATAAACCCCATGCCTAAGCCCTGAAACCTTTCCTCAAATTGTACGCATAATGGCACAAACCCAAAAAACCTCTGAACTGCGAACAGTGCTTGTAGACGTTTTCGATGCTCGGAATCTGGACTCGGGGTGTAGGGTGTAGGGTCTAGGGTTTAGCATTGAGGGTTCCGGGTGCCCTACGAAGAATGATATCGCATGACGAGCAGTATACTAACACTAAGTGCAGCTGCATCAGACAGAATCGACTCGAGTACACAGGACAATCGCTATCCAATAATCCAGTCAAAGCCGCCCTAAACTCTAAACCCTAAACCCTAAACCCTAAACCCTAAACCCTAAACCCTAAACCGTAAACTACCCCAAGCCTCCAAGCCACCGAGTCCACACCCAGACTCCTAAACCCTAAACTCTAAACTCTAGCTCCCTTTAAAACTTGGGGCTCGTGCAAGGTTTAATCCTGCGGAAAGTGGCAGTGCTAGTAGTTAAAAAACCCTAAACCCTAAACCAGTTCTATCACCAACAGTACTTATAGAATACTCGAAACTTATTCAGGCACAGACAAGGTGGTAGCAAGATTACTGACAGTTGTGGCAATACTAAACTAGGTATCGATGCGGGCTCCTAATTACGGATTATCTTCGGGGCTACTAAAATCGACACCTCGAAAGGGTCCACGCATCCCCTTTGAGTATCGATTCGACTGAGGCCATGATCTGCGGCCCGCGCGATCGTTCGGAGCTCATTCATGTTGTAAGGCTTAGGATTTAGGGTTGAGGGTTTAGGGGCTAAGGCTTATGGGGTTTAGGATCTAGGGTTTAGGGTAAATCCTAAACCCTAAACCCTAAACCCTAACCCGTTTAGGTCAGGCTTTGAATCAGTTGTCGAGGATCTTGCAGAAGGCTTGCAGGCTGGCTCCATGGCCTCTGGCCACTACTTAGGCCGCGAGTCAAGGACGGTTCAGGGTTTAGGGTTTAGGGTTTAGGGTTCTCTCTACTGTTTTGAATCATTGAAGCCGCTCGCTGGGTTCTTTCCAAACACCTCCCATCTTATCAGTGAGTGGGTAGTTCTCTAAATTAGGGTTCCGTTTTAAGTCCCAAAAAGAGTACGGCACCCCTATAAACAGGACCCTGACATAGAGAACTACTTGACTAGCAGACCATGGTTTTTGAGAATATCTTCGGCCACTCTGGCGTGTCTAAGACGTTGATATCCATAAGAAGTACATGATCAAAGAGGTGGGGTTTAGGGTTTAGGGTTTAGGGTTTAGGGGGGTGCGTGCTTTTGTGCTCTGCATTTGTGGTGCAGCATGGCATGGCGCAGTCTGTTTCTAGCTGCTATCAATTTGGGTAGTTTGGTCCGTAACAAGTAACCAAACCCTAAGTAAGCCCTGATTCCTCGTCATAGCACCGAAGTCTCTCAACTTACACCGATGCCCCTGCGCCCATCGCGAAACCCTAAACCCTAAACCCTAAACCCTAAACCCAATTCGTAAGTGAGGCGGGAGTCGATGGTGGAGCTGGACTACACTCCTCCACCGTCTCTGCCCTCCGGGCCCCTCGGCAGGAATGCACTCTGGCCGTGCTAGAAGACAAGAAGGGTTTAGGGTTTAGGGTTTAAGGTTTAAGGTTTAGGGTTTAGGGTTTAGGGTTTAGGGAAGTGCTCTAAACTATGAGAATAGCTTGAAAACACGAGAAGCAGACAGAGAAAACTAATTGGAGCAATAAAACTTGAACCAGACATGACAGTAACATGCCCACTGAGTCTGATAGTCGATTTCTCACGGAGATTCACCATCTCACCTTCGAGCCCCGGGTTGTTCAACGTTAGGCTGCCTAAACCGAAAACCCTAAACCCTAAACCCTAAACCCAAAACCCTAAACCCTAAACCCTAAACCCAAAACCCTAAACCCTAAACCCTAAACCTGATGTTGTAAAGCAGGGCCCTGGCGGGTGCAGGAAAACATCTGCGGTTGGACCAGCGTCGTGGACACACTAAGCTCCGTGGAGCTGGCGCCGCTAGGGTTTTGGGTTCAGCTGTCTTCGCGTTCTGCAGCCAAGTGGAGGCGCGGCAGAAGCACCAGCAGGAAGGGCTGAGGAGGGGGCGGAGCTCTGGCGAAGCAGAACGCCCACAACGAAGCGTAGCATGGCGAGGAAGGTCGATCCGGAGGTGGGGAGTGGGGACCACGTGGCAAACTGGACATGTCAGAACAAGCCTGGTTTCGCGTTCGGGATCCTAAACCCTAAACTTCTAAACCCTATGGGGAAAAAAGTGAAGCTAAACCCTAAACCCTAAACTTCTAAACCCTATGGGGAAAAAGAAGTGAAGCTCCAAGCCAGAAAACTCGAGAAGACCCTAAACTCCAGGCTCTTGGCCCAAAACCCCAAAAAGGCGAAGGAGTGTAGAGTTTCTGGGTTAAAGGTGTGTAGGGTTTCGGGGTGCAGGGTGCAGGGTTTAGGGTTAAGGGCTTAGGGTTTAGGGTTTAGGGTTTAGGGAGAAGTTTCGTAGCCGCCACAATCCTAAATCCTGCGACACCTCGCGTGTTGTGCTGACCCAGATGGACACCTAAACGAGGGAGGGCTCATGAAGTTGCGCCTCCGTGGCGGAGGTAAGAACTTGGTCATCAAGATCTACTGAAAGCAGACCGATGCCGTGGGACTTGCTTCCGAGGATGGTCAAGCGCTCCAGTTCTTACTGGCACAGCGTCCTCTGAGCTTCACCAAAATTCAGGTGAAGGGCATCTTCAGTGCTTTGCATTTGGCGCGCTGAATGAAAGCTTGAGCTATTGCAAGCACAACATGGGCACGAACCCTAAACCTTAAACCCTAAACCCTTGACCCTAAACCAGCGCAGGTGTTGCTAATTTCATCCCCTCCCCAAGGAAATGTCTGAATTCCCCGAGACCCGAACCATCAATCCCAACCCCGGCACCTAAACCTAAACCCTAAACCCTAAGCCCTAAACCCTAAACCCTAAACTGTAAGCCCTAAACCCTAAACCCTAAACCCTAAGCTGTAAGCCCTAAACCCGTAACTTTAAACCGAGCCCTGAACCCCAGACTCCTATACGACCAAAGTTTCCTAACAGCTAACCTCTGAAACCTAAACGGTTTAGGGTTTAGGGTTTAGGGTGAAACGTTTCACCTTTCAGCCCTAAACCCCTAAACCTTGAAAGCTGTAAATCCTTCAGCATGCTACGAAACACAAAAGCAGCTCTTGTTAAATGCCGTAACATCTCAAAAACAATTGTATAGACTTCTACAAAAGGTTCATAAGTTCATAAGCTCCTTAACAACCCTTTAAGGCCCTAAACAAAGCCACTAAAGCTAAATAACACCTCAAACACCAAACCCCCTAGACCCGAAACTGAGACGAAGCCACCCTAAACACTATAACCTCCCCAGACTAAGCCCTAAAACCCCCAAAGCTCCAAAACCGTCAAGCTTTAAACCCGAACCCTGTAAGGCCCCAAAGCCCTAAAGCCCAAAACCCCCAATGCGGCCTAAGATTTTTAAGCCCTAAAACCCTAAACCCTAAACGCCTTAAGCAAGCCTTCAAAGGATGCCTTAAGGACCCCTGAGCCATCACCTGTCAGGCGGGGCTTCCATGAGGCGCCTCTGTGCTTGTTTTAACTAGATATTTCGGGATTGGGGTTTAGGGTTTAGGGTTTAAGGTTTGGGGTTTAGGGTTTAGGGTTTAGGGTTTAGGGGGATATAGTATATGTATTTGAGATGTTTCGCATTCGGGTCGCAGTGGTTAGTAGCAGAATAGCTTCTCTGAAAAAAGCTGGTTTTTAGTGTGCGGTGTACCGCGTCTGGGCTCAAGGGGCGGGACCTGAGGTTCAGGTTTAGGATTTAGGGTTTGGGGTTTAGGGTTTAGGGTTGAAAGGTATAGGGTGTTGGGCTTTTGTAGGGAGACTGCTCGGAAAGCATGATCGTTGTCACGATGTTGACATTGTTGCAACTTCTGCTGCTTGCCTACCCCCCCCTTGCAATACAACCAGCAGGCCATGTTTGAAAGCCGTAGGTTCTAGAAGGCACTCACCCACAAGCCGTGAGCATGAGGTGCTGTGCGGTTTCGGGTCTAGGGCTTGTCTAAACCCTAAACCCTTAATACGGAACTGTAAGTCCTAACCCCTCTTTTGTGAGCTGTTGCTAGGAGTCCCCAAGGGAGCCGGAAGAGGAGAATGCCGCCGGGTTCTCATGGCTCTAGCACGCAGCAGTGAAAGCTGCCTAAACCCAAGTTTAAGACTGTGTCCTTAAACTCAGAGAGTTCAACAAGTACCCTGATTCAAGTAGGTTTAGGGTTCAGGGTTTAAGGGTTTAGGGGTTTAGGATTTAGGGTTTAGGGTGTAGGCAACTCATAACAAGAAACCTCTGTCGTACTAAGCATATGCTTCCATGACGGGTCAAGAGAGCCCATAAACCAGGAATGTAAGTCGAATTGCAGAGTAAGCCCTCGAAAGGTTACGTGCGAATCTATTGTCAAGAGGTATCTGGTATCTATACAGCTCTTGGGTGCTTTTGTGTGTCTTTTTGCTTTTTTGGGTTATGGCTTCTATAGCTTATTGGGATCTCCAAAAAGCATGTTTACTATCTCTACGGCAAGTGCAGGTGCACGGTCACGCATGGCATCCGTATCTCGCCTGTCGCTCTGAGCCATTGTTTCCTTAGGGATCGGGTTTAGAGTGTTCTGTTGGCACCAGCACCGCTACACTTCTATAACCTTTACCCCCGCAAACCCTAAACCCTAAACCCTGCAAGCCATGAAGCCCAATTCCTTCCAAATCATAGACCCGAAACCCTAAACCCTTTGTAGAACTCTGAACGAACTCTTACAGAGCCCAGTCAAAGCACCTTATGGAGCAGCTGTGGAATTGAAAGGGTTTTTCCGGCTTTACAGGGCGTTTCATCGGGTTTCATAAGGTATCTCTGGGGCTTCATGAGGGTGTGTAGGGGGTTTAACCAGGGTTTCCTGCAGGTTTCCCCTAAACGAAACCCTAAACCCTAAACCCTTAAACCCTTAAAACTTAAACTCCAAACCCCTTAAAGCCGGACCCAAAACCCCCAAACCCCTAAACCCTCAAACCCCCAAACCCCTACTCTCTAAAAACCCGAATCCCTAAGAAGCCCTCTTAGGCCCTGCAGTCCGGCACGGTGCTCGTGCCCCGTCCAGAGCTCAGAGGTTTTTGCCTTGATGCCCAGAGAACCCTAACCCTAAACCCTAAACCCTAAACCCTAAACCCTAAACCCTAAACCCTAAACCCTAAACCCTAAACCCAATACCCATCAGTTAAGGAATGGACCTTAAGGCCCCTGTAATTCAAGGCATAATCCTCAAGTAAGGGGTATCGGGCTCTCTGGATAGTTTTTCAGCGGTACTTGTAGGCTTCAGGCTGAAGGGTTTAGGCTTGAGGGCTATGAGGGTTTAGGGTTTAAGCTTAGGGGTTTAGGGTGTAGGGGCGGTCGTACGAGGGCTTAGGGTTTAGGGGCCATGAGGGCCATGCGGGTTTAAGGTTTAGGACTTTAGGGTTACTTTGAAGGATTCCTTTAGAGATTGCATAGGGGTTTAGCCAGAGGTTTGGGCCGTAGGATCTTGTAGTTAAGTTCATGGGCGTCAGCAGCCTTTGACGACTTTGGGGTTTGAGGCCTTGGGGTCTAGCGCTTTAGGCTTGACTTCGAGTGTGGGAGGATTGTCGGACGGCTTAGGGTTTAGGTTTAGGGTGGCTGTTCGGCTTTGGAGGAATCAAAGCTTGGGCCCTAGGGTTTAGGGTTTAGGGTTTAGGGTATAGGGTTTAGGGTTTAGGGTTTAGGGTTTAAGTTACCAAGGCCCCGCCAGACACATCCTTGCCGACCATCCTCCCTTGGATTAGGGGTCCTATTGACTTATTTAGGGTTTAGGGTTTAGGGTTTAGGTTATTAGCCTTTGCAGGGTTGTAGGCAAGTTTTAGGGTTTAGATCGCGGGTTTTACAGGCAGTTTTGCCATCGCAGCTAGGTTCGACATGAACGATGCCCCAGACGGGCTTTTGCCCAAACTTTCAATCAGTGCCCTAACTAGGGTTTAGGATTTAAGGGGACCGGGTTTAGTAACCTAAATCCTAAACCCTAAACCCTAAACCCTATACCCTAAACCCTATACCCTAAACCAAATACCCTAAACGCCTAAACCCTAAATTAAGCAACCCCAAGAGCCTGAAGGAGGGTCTTTGGTGCAGTTTTTGAAGCCCCTCAGCGCCCATGGGCCCATAAAGGCACAGACTTTGGGCCTGAAGTTAGGGCTTAGGGCTTAAGGGTAG
Source organism: Symbiodinium sp. CCMP2456 (assembly GCA_905221635.1). Classification (NCBI taxonomy): domain Eukaryota; class Dinophyceae; order Suessiales; family Symbiodiniaceae; genus Symbiodinium; species Symbiodinium sp. CCMP2456. Next base: position 78,645 of record CAJNDV010003980.1, on the reverse strand, counting down.
GGTTTAGGGTTTAGGGTTTAGGGTTTAGGGTTTAGGGTTTAGGGTTTAGGGTTTGGGGTACATGTACCCAAATTATACCTTGGCCCCAAGATAGCTATATAGGGACTACCTTCAGGCCAAAGTATAATCTGGGCACTTGGACCCTTAGGGAAGCATAGTGTCGGTTGTGGAGCTTGGCGCGCGAAATCCTGGTTCCTACCAATTCGACGAAGTCTTCTTTGCCTGCGACACCATCAGAGCCCAAACCTAAGTTCCCAAACCCAAACCCTAAACCCCTGCCGTGTCAATTCACTTTCAAGCTTTTCAAGACTATGTTGAACCACCATAAAACCCTAAACCCTAAACCCTAAACCCTGTACAACCATACGAGGTCCTGTCCTAAGAGCTTCTTTCATAAACGCTGAACTCTTTAAACCATGCCAATTCCACTATAGCACCAAATAGAACCACCCTAAACACTAAACCGGCAAAGCCCTGTAGATCCTCAGCCTAAACCCCAAACCCCAGAGCCTCAACCCTCAGTCCCAAAACCCGCAAGCCTAAACGCCAAATGCTCAATCCTAAACCCCAAACCCTGAAGCCCCCCAAAACACCCAAAGCCCCAAAGTCCTGGAGCCCTAAATCTTGTTTCGCCACCCTAACTTCAAACAATCTTGACTCGTGGCCATGAGGCTCAATATAGCAGGGAAGACCTGCTACAGTTCATCCTTGGGCCAAGTATAGAAATCACAGGGGTGGGTCTAGGGTTTAGGGTGTAGGGTTTAAGGTGTAGGGTTTAGGGTATGGAAACTACAAGGGTGTATGCAGAGGGCTCTCAACAGGTTTTATATGGCCTGTTATGGGTTTGTCGTCCATGGGCCAACTTAAGTGTAGAAATTGTGTATTTGGTTTATACAGGGGTGGAGATTGGTTTGAAAACCGGGATTGTAAAAGGGTTCTGTAGTAATTGTTGCAGGTGTTGCAGGTGTTTCGTCTTAACAGGGTTCTAGACCGGGGGCGGGGGGGGGGGGGGG
>CAJNDV010003980.1:18828-31665 GCA_905221635.1 Symbiodinium sp. CCMP2456 | reverse complement strand
ACCCTACACCCAAAGCCCTAAACCCTGAACCCTAAAACCCTAAACCCTAAACCCTAAACCCTAAAACCCTAAACCCTAAACCCTAGAAGACCTGGGTTCTCTGCGATCCCTGACTCCAGAGACTCCCAGAGCCTTTGTGGACGGGAGCAACGACGTGGGTTACGGACTTGTGCGACTGCAGGTAGCTTTTAGGGTTTAGGGTTTAGGGTTTAGGGCTTTAGGGTTTCTAGTATTCAGGATTTAGGCCATTGGGCCTTCGGGTTTGGGGTTTTAGGCTTTGCGTTCGGGACAGCTCAAGAGCTTGAGGCAAGCACATCCTGCATCGCAAATATTTCGACAAGTGACCCTCGACCCCGAACTTGCGGGTTGAAGTAATGTAAGGGCCTCGGCAATTTCCTATATTATTGTGGGGGTCCTTCCTATAATCATACTATAATAAAGGACCCCCCCCCCAAACACTATTCCAATCATTAAGGCTCCTATAGTAGGGTTTAAGATTCCCCCTTCAGTGGCTTTGAGTGTGCAGTATTTGTGTAAAATTAGTGCATGCCTGCATGGCAATATCGAAGTAATTAGTACTTGTATCTGGTTGTAGTAGCCTATGTAGGATAATATGATTATGCAGCAAATCCTTCCAAAAAATAACTATATGTATATCTGTACATATATACACAACATATATATATATATATATATTTCCTACACATGCTTGAGAGGTCCCACGGTATTTCTCCCTCGACAAGGAGAAGGCCATGCAGAGAGGGCTAGAACGAGATTTACTGTAAGCCCGAAAATGCGGCGACGATTACTACAGTAAGGCCTACTTCAAGGATCATGGGACTTAGTAAGTAGGGACCTTAATTGGGGTTATAAGGAATTATAAGTGTAGTCACCTTATGTATAACCTTAGTTACTAAGTCCCATGATCCTTTAAGTACTGTAAGGGGTTTAGGGCTACCAGACGGGATGCTGGAAGAACTCCTGGTTTAGGGACTGTGAAGGGCAAAGGGTCTGCGGTTTCAGGCATTGGGTGACCCAGGTTCAAGGTTCCCCTACACCCTCAACCTTCAACCCTCTACCCTAAACCCCTGAACCCCTAAACCCCTAAACCCTAAACCCTACACCCTAAACCCTAAACCCACCAAGGTTCAGCATGAAGCAGCAACTCGGAAGTGGAAGGGCTTAGGGTGTAGGGCGTATTGTTTAGGGTTGTTCGGGCTTCTCGACGTCTGTTTTTGCCATTGAAATCACAAGTTCTCTTGGCAACGGGCATTCGGAACATCAAAAAACTCTACAGATCTTTGTGCCCCGAACCCCACGCCCGACCCTACGGAGCTGCAGCCCACATCAACCCTACAGCCTGAAACACATCCCTGCGGTCCAACGCTCAGCAGCGCAGCTCTCGAGATTCCGGCACCATGCAAGCCCCAAACCCTAAACCATAAACCCTACACCCTAAACCCTCTTCTCAAAACCCTCCACCCTAAACCCTAAACAAATCTCTTCTTGATCCGTAGGCCTTTAAGGCTACGCCCTAAACACCCGAAGCTTAGCCCCGAGTCCCCACCCCAAATTGAAGACCCAAGCCCTAAACCCTAGGTACACCTCAAACAGTACACCCTAATATAGGGGCCTTAATAATTACCTATACCATTTTGGGGGGTTCCTTACTATAACTATAGTAGATTGGGCCCCAAAACCCTATTGTAATGATAAAAGGCCCCTGTGTGAAATCTTTGTCTTCAGCGCATAATCGGAGCATGATAAGCTGTGAACCCTAAGTCGAAGTTGGAAGGTGGGCAGTAGAAGTGGCAGCCGCAAAGAGGCCCCGGAGGTGCAGCAAGCGTGTGCGGCTGGGGCGTTTTTTAGTTCGGGATTTGGGGCTTATGGTTTCGGGTTGCGGGGTTTAGATCTGAGTCCTAAACCCTAAACCCTAAACCCAATCTAGTTTAGAGGAACCCAGACCCTCCAAAATCCATCAATTAAGGATTATACCTTAACCTATAGTAGGATCCCTACTATGATTTAAAGTATTTTCCTTAATTAAGGAATTTGGGAAGGTCTGCGACCCCCCCAGAGGAAACCTCAGACTCAAGGTTCCTGAAGGGATCCCATCGCCTCCAGTGGGAGTAGGGCTTCTAGTCTAGGGTTTCGGTTTTGAGGTTTATGGCGTTGATGGTTTAGGGTTTCGGGGACCAGGGTACTATGGGTTTAGGGTTGAGGCTTTAGGGCTTAAGGCACAGGGTGGAGAAAGGGGTTCAACATGAAGCAGCAACTTCTGGAAGTGGAAAGGTTTGGTTCGGGCTTCCGGACGTTTGTTTTGCGATAGAAGCACAAGGACTCTTGGCAATCAATATTGCAGGGGCCTTACTAATTACCTCTATTTTATTTATTTTTATTTTTATTTTTTTTTTTGGGGGGGGGTCCTTATTTGTAATTATAGTATAGTGGGCACCCAATCATCAAGACCCCTATAATGTTCGGATCAAACCGTAGGTCTCGAGGTCTCGTTGCACCCTCAATCCCAAACCCAAGTCCTCAACTTTGCAGCCCCAGCCCGCCAGACCCTACACGCTAAGTTTCGGGTTTAGGGTTTACGGGTTTAGGGGTTTAGGGTTTAGGTTTTGGGTTTAGGGGTTTAAGACTTGAATAAAAGCAAGTAGCATCCCCGCTGTTCAACTATTGAAAATCTCGGAAGCCTGGAAGCCTCAAGCCTAAGCCCCAAACCCTAGACCTAAACCCTAAACCCTCAACCCTAAACCCTAAACCCTCAACCCTCAACCCTAAACCCTCAACCCTAAACCCTAAACCCTAAACCCCACAGCGCCCAGAACCTTAACCTGAAACCCTCGACCCTACACCTTAAACCCTAAACCCAATAGTACCCTAAACCCTAAACCTCGAATCCATAGTAGCGATAGTACCCTAAACCCTAAACCCCTAGTAGCCATAGTACCCTAAACCCTAAACCCCTAGTAGCCATGGTACCCTAAGCCCTAAGCCCCGAATCCACAGTATGGCGAAACCCTAACCCCCGAGTGGAAGAGTCGAAGTCGGAAGGTGCACAGCAGAAGTGGCAGCCGCAAGGAAGCCACGGAGGTGCGGCCAGCGCGCCACGCGTTGTTTTGGGTTTAGGGGGAGGAGGGGAGGAGGGGTGGGGGAATGCCCTAAACCCTAAACCCTGAACCATGGAGGGATCAGGTAATCATGGGGCTTCGGGTTTAGGTATTGCCCTAAACCCTAAGCCCTAAACCCTAAACCGTGGAGGGGTTAGGTAATGATGGGGTTTGGGGCTTCGGGTTTATGGCTGCGGAGTTTGGAGTGTAGCTTGTGGGGTCACGCTGTTGCTGCAGTTGCTGAGGTTTCGGGCTCACCCTGAAATCCTGATAGAGCCCGGGTCAGGATTTAGGGTTTAGAGTTTAGGGTTTGGGGTTTAGGGCCTAGGGCTTCGGGTTTTGAGTTTTTTGGGTTTTAGGGTTTAGGGTGTATAGAACCCCATAATTTATGACAAATACCTTAATAGGCCCTAACAGCAATATTGAAAAGCCGAAACGATGGAGACCCCTTACAGGGGACCCTTCTTAACCCTACTTATGCCTCTCTTAAAAAGGGACCCTACTGAGAAAGGGCCCCTAACCCTAAACCCTAAACCCTAAACCCTAAACCCTAAACCCTAAACCCTAAACCCTAAACCCTAATCCTAACTCTTGATTGAGGTCGACCCGGCTGTCGCCGAGGAGCTGAGACATTTGGAGGTGCCTTGCAAGTGTTCCAAAGGGGTCTGACAGGTTTAGGGTTTTGGGATTTTAGGGTTTTGGGTTTTTAGGGGTTTTGGGTTTTTTGGGTTTTTAGGGTTTAGGGTTTAGGCTTCAGGGTGGGGGTTTAGGGTTTAGGGTTTTGGGTTTAGGGGTTTTGGGTTTAGGTTTAGGATCTTTAGGGTTTAGGGTTTAGGGTTTAGGGTTTAGGGTGTTTGGGGTTGAAGAGATTGCCCGGGTCATGGATTTGTGGCCTTGGGGTTCAGGGCTGAATATGTGGAAAGCTTGAACAACTAGTAGCTAGTAAGTCTATCCGTGCTAGATCGTAGCATGCCTTCGTCAGGAGTACCGCTTACGTTTCACGCACGGGCTGTTCGATACTCCTAACCCTAAACCCTAAACCCTAAGCCCTAAACCCTAAGCCCTAAACCCTAAACCCTAAACCCTAACTCTAGGGCTCCGTATTATAAGCCCACCGGCCAGGCTCGGGCCCTTCAGATCGGAACTTGAGAACCCCACCCTCAACAATAAATCCTGCTTGGAGGATCATGGTATAAGTACCTTAATTGGGGTTATAAGTAATTATAAGTATAGTTACCTTAATTAAAACCCTCGTTACTAAGTCGCATGATCCTTGAAGTACCGGACCTATACCCTAAAATAGGGTTTAGGGTTTAGGGTTTGAAGCAAACCTCTCCTTTTTATTATAAGGAAGTTCTAATCAAGAGCCCTACAAAAAACTGTTATTTGTGGTTTAGGTAGACCCAAAACCCCAAATCCTGCGACCCAAGGCGAGAACCATGATGCTGGAGGACTTCTGTGCAGCAACACCACCGCCCGAGTCTCCAAACCATTTTTTAGATTGGTCGGGCTTTGTGTGGAAAGCTCCAAAACATCTTTCAAGTTCTGATTAGGCAGCTACCATGCCTGTTAAACTCATAGAATCCCTTGAAAGGCTTGCTGTAAGCCTTTTCCAATCCCATTCTACCCGAGATTTCCCTGATCTAGTGTTCAGGGCGTTGTTCAAATCTCGGCACATCGTTGGATTGCTTCTTTTAGATACAGAGGGACTAGTTTAAGACCACAATAGATACTACACGGGTATATGGACCCTTAACCTAGGAATATCAGCTCTGAGTTGCGCATGGTCTTTCGCTTCGATCGTGGCGGTGTCTATCACCTTGGCTTCTCTTGTGCCGGCCCTGTTTTACTGTTGCCCTGGCTGTAGCATTGATTTTGCGATTGCTTGTGTGGCTACTTCTTCTTCTTCTTCCGCAGTCGTTGCCGCCACTGAGGTGTTTGTTTTGTTGGTATCGGCGGCGTTGTTGGTTTTCCCGCTGCTCTTGCTGTTCTTCGGTTGTTCTTACGGTGCGTGGTGTCTGCGAGCCAATCGTTTTGATTGGGTTGGGTTGGGAGTCAGAATGTTCGGAACCTCCTGATGTTCATACATATGAAATATGTGGGTATGTGTCTACCGTATCATGTACACGCACACATGCACCAAACCTGCACAGACGACCGTGGCTGAGAAGGCCGCGGATCGGGAACTGCCCAACATGCTGGCAGACGAGATGCCCTCGCACGTTCTGCTCAAGCTTCACGCAAAGTAGGGTTGATATTGATGATCCTAAACCCTAAACCCTAGTCCCTATGAGTTAGTGTTAGCGTTTTCGGTGATTGTACATAGGGCGGCCTACAACGGGATGCTGGTGCAACGCGCTTATGCCCTATCCTTCCTAGCACACTGAGGCCTTCAGCCCTGAACCATACATGTGGGAATTTCCGAAAAGAAGGGGTACCTTATTTTGGGGTCCTTATAAGGATCCTCCTATTTAGGGTACTATATTGGGGTCCCCCAGTGTCGGAAACCCCCTGTGTGGGAGGATATGATGGCCGATCTCCTAGGCAAGGTCAGGAAGCGCCTTGGCTGACGGTTGACACTTTGGGCTAAGGAATGTTCCTGAAATTGTTTGAGGGTTGGGACACGACTTATGTGATAAAGCCCTGTTGCCCTACAGCCCGATATATGGCTTCGGTTTTAGATATATGGCTTGGGGTTTAGGGTCTTGGGTTTCATATATGAAAAGCCTTAAACCCTAAACACGAATACTAGAGGGGCCTTAATAATTACCTCTACTATTTTGCGGGTTTCGAAAACCAATTATAGTATAGTTTTCACCCCAAAACTCTATTTCTAATTATTGAGGCCCCCACATTACTCTTTTCAGGCTGGGTGAGCGTCCCCCACCTCCCCGCGAATCAGCGCCACAACCGCTGCCTGGAATGACCGAGGCCGCTGCTTGGGCCCTTTTACCACAAGGGGGCTTTGGGGGTTCTGGGGGGTTCCATGGGGTTCTGGGGGGTTCCATGGGGTTCTTGTGGTTCGTATAGGGCTTTATGTGAGACATGAGTTTTAGTTCCATGGGGTTCTTGTGGTTTGTATAGGGCTTCATGTGAGACATGGAGTTTTTGTGGGGTTCCGCAAGGTCTCACAGGGTCGCGCAGGGCTTCTTGACGTCTTGTAGGGGGTGTAGTAGGGTTTGCAAGGGGCCTTTCCGCAAGGGCTGCAGGGAACAGACCCTCATCATTTCAAGCCCTACACACGGAACCCCAAGCGGACCTTCCATAAGCTCTACCTGGAGCCCAAAAGACCTACCTTTTAAGGAATTCTATATAGAAACCATAGTAAGGAACCCTAAAAAGGAAGGTCTTTTCGGCTACAGGTAAAGGCAAAACCCACCTCCAACAAGCCCCAACAAGGCCGAAACAGACCCCTCAATAGGCCCTAAACCCGAATCAAAGTCCTCAGAAAGCCCTGAACCCCTAAAACAGCCTGCCACAAACCCTGAATTACAAATCCTGACGCCCCAAAAGCCTTACAGCCCTAAATCCAGGGTTTGGGGTTTAGGGTTTAGGGTTTAATCCTAAGCTCCTGCACCCTACACTCGAGGAGCCTTTGCAGCATATACACGCGAAAAGCAACATGAAGCCTCCGAGAAATCCTATAAAACCATCGATAAGCCAACACCCGAACAACGCTGAACCTCAAACCCTAAACCCTAAATCCTAAAGACAGGCCGGGTGCGAGAGTCAAAGGCCCATTGCATTTTTAAAAAACCCTAAACCCTAAACCCTAAACCCTAAACCCTGAACCTCAAACCCCAAAACCTAAACCCTAAACCTGAAGCCTTACCACCCTAGACCCAAAGCCCTAAACCCTTAAGCCCCAGACCTTAAGCCCTAAACCCTAATACCCACAGTCCTCCTGCGATGAACATGGGGTTAGGATGATTTGTGCTAGGATCCCTTATACTTCACTTTAAGGGCATGAGGACTAGAATGTTCCAACTTTATAGCTTCTACTACTACACAGTCCTATTGCCTATAAGAATATTTTGGGGGGCTTCCTTATTATAACTATAGTATAAAGGGCCCCAAAGTCCTACCTAATTCTTAAGGCCCTTACATTCACTTAGGTTAAGTCCCTAAACCCAAAAGCCTAAACCCTGAACCCTAAACCCTAAACCCTAAACCCCAAAACCCCAAAACCCTAAACCCCTAAACCCCTAAGCCCCCTAACCCCAAAACCCCTAAACCCTCACATTACCCACAGTCCTCCTGCCATGGCCAGGAGGTCCGGCCCCCTTTGGCCATCCGCCTGAGCCCTGAAGCCTGGAGATGATCCCTCCGACAGCCGGATCTTTACACAGCCCTTAGAGGTTGGTTTAGGGTTTAGGGTTTAGGGTTTAGGGTTTAGGGTTTAGGGTTTAGGGTTTAGGGTTTAGTTAGAGTTTGGTTAGGGTATAGGGTTTAGGGTTTAGGGTTTGGTTAGAGTTTAGTTGGGGTTTAGGGTTTAGGGTTTAGTTAGAGTTTAGCTAGGGTTTAGGGTTTAGGGTTTAGAGTTTAGTTAGTTTTTAGGGTTTAGCGTTTGGGATTTAGGATCTAGGGATCATCCTTAATAGAGTAAGTAACCCTTCATAATAGCCCTTACTATAGAATTCTACTGCTGTACTAACCCCTATGGAATCTTTTTGGCGATGGTAACCCCGATAGTAGCCCTTAGAGGTATGATGGTAGCAGGTTGAGAGTTTAGAGGGTCTAGGGGGCACTAGGGGGTCTACGGTTTAGGGTTTAAGGGCTTATACAACCCTAAACCCTAAACCTCAAGCCTTAAGCCCTAAACCCTAATTTTCGAGCCCCAGAGTCCACATCACTACGATAATGGAGCCCTGATCGTTACCTTCATAGCAGCCAGTAGGGGTTTCGGGTTTAGGGTTTCGGGTTTAGGGTTTAGGCACCGGGAAGCCATCGCCTTGAAAATCCCCGAGGGTGAATGTATGCTACGATTATAGGCTCAGGTCCCCGAAACTATGAGGAAGATAGTTTTTTGGAGCCGAACTCCGCAATGATAGTATACATGGACTTTTTAGGGAAAGTGAAGCAAGAAGTGTATCATGGTAACGGATTTACGGCTTACCGTAGGGGTTTAGTAGTCTTTGCGGTTTAGGGGAAACCCTAAACCCTAAACCCTAAACCCTAAACTGAGAACCCCCAACCCCTAAACCCTAAACCCTTAAACCCTAAACCCTAAACCCCAAACCCTAAACCCTAAACCCTTAAACCCGGAACCCTAAACCCTTCCTTCTTGAAACTCTAACCTCGACTTCACGCAAGTTCCCCAACAAGCAACCCCAGAACTCCCAAAAGCCGGCGGGGGGGAAGGCTCTGGCTCTGGGGCACTAAGGGTTTGAAGGGGCGGTTTAGGGGTTTAGGGGTTTTTCATACCCGCGGCTGAGCGAGCGTGAACGCCCCTCTGCCAACCTCATTTTCCAGCTGCCAAGCTGGCGACGGAGGGTAAGTTCGACATTCTGCCACAATCTCTTCGGGGCTGAGTAGGTAACCTTTAACCTTTTGCGGCTTATAGTTTCCTTCTATCATTTAAAAGGTTAGTCTTTTTTGGGCTAGGGTACTCAGCCATCAGCTGTGGCAAGAATGCAGCCTGCCAGAGTCTCGCAGCACACTTGGAAGGCTTGATGCACGCACCAAAGTCCCCTAAACCCTAAACCCTAGATCCTAGTCATGATGGTTTGAAGGTGCAAGCAGGTCCCGAATCATTATCAACTCCATGTTCTCGGCTAGGGTTCCAATACTCTCTGATGTTGCACAAACTCCACGAGCGGTTTTTTGTCCGATAGACTTCCTCGGTTCAGCAGATAGCTGGGGTCGTGCCTGTGCACTGCCTCGGACTCGCAGATCGCGTAATTCAGTGGAGCAGTAGACTGTTGGTGCGGTTTGGGGCCCACATGATCAGTTCTTTTTGGGTTCAGGATCGCTTTCCTTTCTGGATCATGTTGCGGCTTGTTTTTCGGTGATCTTGAAGACTTGTTAAAATGTTGCTGTGTTAACCGTGTGTTTGACAGCATCACTGGTGGGAGTGACGAGGTATCCTAGCACGCTGTAACGTCCTGGTTTGACTTTATTCCTGGAGCCTGCCTTTGAGATACACCGCAGCACATGTGGAGGAGAACCAGAACCCTAAACCTGAAACCCCGCAACACCTTGACGACCGTAAGCCTCAAAGCCCAACGCTTCAGCCTTAAAGCTTTATGCAGAAGTCGGAGTAATCACTGCCAACATCCCCGTATCGGCTCCATATGTAGTTATACTACAATACCCCGCACACACTGTTCTACTTCTTCTGGCCCCTGTATTACACTGACGCAGACATGGTGCGCACTGTGGGCATGACTCCTTCAGCGGTCTCCAATACCCTGGCCTGGCAGCGGTGCTCTCGACACCCTATTCTCATCATTAAGGCCCCTACATTATAGTACCCTTGTAGCTCCCTTACAGTAGACCTTATAATTATAGACCCTTTAAAAGGAACCCTAAAGCTCAACTTCGGGAAAACCTTGCAGATAGACCTTACGCCGTAGGCCTTCTGACTGATCCTTAAACTCTAAACCCTACTTGGAGGATCATGGGAGTTAGTAAGTGTAGGGGTATAGGCACCTGAATTGGGGTTATAAGTAATTATAAGTATAGTTACTTTAATTATAACCCTAGTTACTAAGTCTCATGATCCTTTCAGTAAACCCTAAGCCCTAAAACCTGGCTGGTACCCTCAGACCGAGGACTTTGAACCTTCCTTCCTTTGTATCTTAGACCTTTCACCTTCGGGTTCCACACACTCGGATCAAGAGTACACCCTGCATCCCTATAACTCGTGTATACCCACGTTTAGGGTTTAGGGCCTAGGGCCTTCTAAGCTGAGCTTCAACCTAAAAGCGTGCTGCCACGCCATGCTTGCGGCCGCTGGTTGGAATCAAGAGCCGCACCATCCGCCACACAGAGCCGAAAAACTGATCAAGCTAGGATTGCGTGAGTCCTAAAGCCTTAGGGTTAAGGGCTTGGGGGTTTTGGTTTAGGGCTGAGAGGTTGTGGCAATGTAGTATATGCCATCATCCAGAGTCCTCATCCGCATGCAAGCTATTGCCATCAGAGGAAGGTCGTTGTGGTGACTGTCTAAACCCTAAACCCTAAGTCCTAAACCCCAAGTCCTAAACCCTAAACCCTAAACCCTAAACCCTAAACCCTAAACCCTAAACCCTAAACTCTAAACCATGACGACGTCTAGACCCAGAATACCTGAGCCTCACTGCAGCTCGCCTTTCGGGGCTTGCGAAGAAGACTCCTTGCAAAGCCTGCAAAAGCTCTACGAAACCGGTGAAGCACCCTAAACCCTAAACCCTAAACCTTAAACCTTAAACCCTAAACCCTAAACCCTCAATTTTAAGCCCTAAACCCTAAACCCTAAATCTTAAACCCTAAACCCTAAACCCTAAGCCTCACAATTGAAACCAATGAGGGCACTAGAGGCGATGAGACGGATGGCGTGGCATCCCTTCGTCGCGATTCATGGGACGTTCGGGGGGGCCGCAGGTGCTTCAAGAGGATGCAGCTGGGAGCAGTTAAGATGGTACCAGTTTATAGTACAGTTATATAGTCATATGCACTAGACCCTGAACCCTAAACCCTGAACCATAAACTCTAAAGCCTAAACCCTAAAGCCCTAAAGCCACCAGAATAATATATTGTTATATGAATATATTAATACAATACTATAATAATATAATAATATAGTAATATAATAATATAATAAAATAATAATATAATAATATAATAATACAATAATATAGTAATATAATAATATAATAATATAATAATATAATAATATAATAATATAATACTATAATAATATACTAATACAATAAGATAATAAGGTAATAGTATAATCATATAACCATATAATAACGTAATAATATAATATAACATTGATATAACAATATAATCATATAATAATATTTTAATAGAATAATTTAATAAGATAACAATACAATAAAATATAAATGTAATATAATAACAATATAGCAATATATTAATTAATGACCTAATAATATAATATGAGAGTATAATATAATAACATAATAATATAATCTTTGTGGCCATTTTTCTTGCAACTTCTGCCCCGAGGGATGCTTGGCTCAGCTTCACCCGAAGGGTGAAGCTGTGCAGACTCACAGAGACGGTCTCACGCGTGTGCAGGAAGAGAATTCCGGGCTTTAGGGTTTAGGGTTTAGGGTTATAGGGTTTAGGTTTAGGGTTTAGGGTTTAGGGCTGTAATGTAGGGGCCTTAATAATTAGAATAGGGTTTCGGGGCCCATTATACTACAATTATAATAAGGAACCCACGAAAGTAGTATAGGTACTGATTAAGGCCCCTACATTGAGGGTTTAGGGCTTAGGGATTTTAGTCGATCCGAAGAAGTAGAAGTGGGGTCTTATGAACGGGTTAGGGTTGAGGGTTTAGGGTTTAGGGCCTGGGAAGGTAAGGGGGCCCAACCCTCAACCCTGAACCCTAAACTCTAAATCCTGAAACCTGAACCCTACAACCCCTTCAAATTCTTGCCCTAAACTCAAAACCGATGCGAATCTCCACAAGCCTACATCTTCAAAGTGGTCTTGTGCTAGTATTTCGTCGTAGTCGGGTAGGTAAGCGTTAACCTTTTAGGACTTCTCTCATCCCTGCATAATCCCAAAGGTCAACCTTGATTAGTTGCTCTAGGATGCTGGACGAATAGGGTGCCGTAGGGTGTTAGGGTTTGGGCGTAGGGCTTGATATGGGTTGCAAAGGGCTTGGGCTTGGGGTATATACGGGCCTGTCTGGTTCCATGAGGGCCTGGAATCCAGAAATACTTAGTAACAGCACTCCTATAAATACCCGCAAACCCTCCTTGAATCATTGACGCTTGCACCAGACCCCAAACCCTCAACCCTAAACAACAGCAGGAAACCTTCAAAGTGCCCGCTGGGCTCGTGATGCATCAGCCGTTTTAACTCCAGAACGCCAGGTGCAATCTCAGATCTTCCAATATCGCTGAATTAAGGAACAGAGCTTGAGATACAGTAGGAACAGAGATTGAGTAATGGTAGGATCCCTAATTATGTTGATTTAAGTTGTATTCCTGAATGAGGGGTTATGTACCTTCAATGATAGTAGGAGAATCCTAAACATGGTTTAAGGTATAGTCTCCTTACTTCAGGGGTTTTGGCGGAAGAGCTGGGAACCCTGGTCGTTGATCCGAGTGCCCTCCGGCGCCAAAAACGGCTGATGGCTCTGACTGGGTGCAGATTCGCCTGCCTCCTGTGGTCCCTCCAGCGCCTGGGCATCTTTCGTTGAGGTTTCAGGGGTTTAGGTTTTAGGGTCTAGGGTTTAGGGTTTAGGGTTTAGGGTTTAGGGTTTAGGGTTTAGGGTTTAGGGTGGTTCAGAAGGGTTGGGTTTGTGGAGGTATTTATTGCGGTTTCACGTGGCTTTTTCTGGGGGGCTTCGTGGAGTTTGGGGGAACTTACTTCGAGCTGACGCACTGGGAGTTACACTGTAGCCACTCATTCAAAGTGGGGGGAGCGGTGGCGGGGAGATTCCAGTGTGTAAATTCAGAAAGTCTTCAGCCTTGTTTTACGGTGCTTCGGTGGCTCTGGGCTAAGCCGTAAACCCAAAACTCCAACCCCCTAAACCCTAAAC
>CAJNDV010003969.1:73184-97304 GCA_905221635.1 Symbiodinium sp. CCMP2456 | reverse complement strand
GTCTTGACTACTGACGAGGTGTAGGGCGAATCGAGGCTCTCCAGTGAGTAACAAACACGAAGCATGATCAACAAAGAAAAGTAAACTAAAGTAAAGTAAACGCACCGAAAGCCTCCACACACCCTCTTCACAAAACTTGTCGAAACTAGTTCACCATGTCCAGGAGGAGTTTGGCTTCCTACGAATTCCAAGCACTTCTATATTTACATGTGCGGGTGACCAATCATTTGGACCAGACACTCGTACAAGTTCACAACCATCTGCATCGGAGGCCGAAGCGATCAAGCGGAAAGTAGATTCAACGGTAGCGAAGCGACGTAAGGAGGCCAAGACCGTCCGTTCTCCACTGCAGCAGGTTACAGTCGCAAGGTTGTGAGTTCCCAGCTTTTCAACAGTATTTCACTAATTACAAATTTGTGCAGCAGCTATTGGTAACATGCACGCCAGACCCTCAAGTCGGTTGGCATGGAAAACTTACTGCGCGCTGCCCACGACTCTCACAACAGTAGTAGTAGTAGTAGTAGTAGTAGTAGTAGAAGTAGTAGTAGTAGTAGTGGTAGTAGTTGTTGTTGTTGTTGTGGTAGTGGTAGTAATATTTTTTTGTCACCCACAGTAGTAGTAGTAATAGTAGTAGCAGCAGAAGTAGTAGTAACAACAATAATAATAATAGTAGCAGTAGTAGTAGGAGGATTATTCAGGGTTCCAAGGACCTTTACGGTCCAGGCCACTGCCCGAATTCCTGAAGCCTGGAGGTTAAACTTAATCGAGCAGATGGGTAGCTGTCGGAAAGAAAGACGTTCCTGCTAATGTAGGGGCCTTAATAATCACCTATACTATTTTGGGGGTTCCCGGTTATAGACATAGTGGAATGGGCCCCACGACCCTATTCTAATTATTAAGGCCCCTATGTTATCCTTGCCGGTTTTCTTGTTGCTGCTGTTGCACTGCTCGTGTCATGGCACACAAGCTTTTGCTTCTCCCAAGCTTCGTGCCAGGTGTGTTTTCGAGTGCGACGACTCTTTGCGCGCCAACTGCTGCGCACCTCGGATGATCCAGACATGACATGAAGGGTGTGAACCTCGACCAGGAAATCCAGGTTCAATCAGAGCTTTTGGAGAAATTGAATTGCTTCAGGATCCGTAAACTGTAGTGTGCCAGCATGGACTCGCGTAGACCCATGAAAGATGTGCCATACTTACCCGCGAACCATTCCAGGAACCCTGGCTCCCATGAGCCCAAAAGCGCACTACGCAAGACGGCAGCGCGATTGGCACTGGAGAACATGCACCGCGCTGTGGGGAACACGCGGCCGCACGAGAAATGCACGGTGCTGTGGATGTATTTCAGGAAGCGGAAACGCTGGAACTGTCGCGCCACAGGATGTTCGAGAAGCGGAGGGGCTGAGTACGATTTCCACCCCAAAACACCTCAGAGTGCACACGGCCTCTTCGTCTAATACGAGAGCACCAAGTTTGGATGCTAAAGAGAATTCGGTGCTATTGGCGGACTCGCCGGCGCCGGCCTGTGCAAAGAAAGCGACTCTTGTCCAACATGTACATTGCGGCGGGAGCGGCGGAACCGCTGCGCGCCCGCCACAAGCGCCTTGTGCTTACACTAAATAATTGAGCCCGTGTGCTCTGAACTTATATGAGCCCGTACTCTTACCAGATTGCTTTGGAAAACCACGACGCGTCAAGGCTCTTCTTGTCGAAGGGCCGAAGGAGCTTCAAGAGATGCCGAAAACACCGAAGGGCCCTCATTACATCAGCAAGAGAAAGCTAGATAGGCAGGACGAGGGGTTCCTGGACTAGGGATCTTTACCTACGGATATTTTGGGCATGAAGCATCAGATCACCAGGAGAAGCCGAGATGCGCCTGGCATTATTGCCAAACTTGTCGTGCAAGTTTTCCAAGCCTCTTCGCACGGCCAAAATTGAACCCTATACCCTATGGGACCTCTCAAAACGGCAAGAACTCATTCGCAAAAATTCGCAGAGACAGCCTAAAGGGCCACAACGTCGGTTCTTGAATGCAGTGTGGCGCTGGGATGTGGTGGGTAGGGAGAACAGGGTTTACTCCACAAAATAAAACAGTTCGAGAAATAATGAGTCGACTTGATGCAAAGTCCTCATGTTCGGTATTGATGCTGAGATTGATGTTAGTGATTATTTTGGTGGCCTGGTGCGACGTCGTGTGCGGCACAAAAGAATGGGTTCTGATGCACGCATGTGCCTGTTTTGCCTAGGGCCTAGGCAGCAGAGAAGTGGTAGTTTGCTGATTCTCCACGGCTTGGCTTTTCAATTTGGACCTGACCGGCGAAAATGGTGCTCGATACCTCCAATATTTGTATCTACATGGTGGCGACTGCGGACGTTGATACATCTGTGCCAGGTCGATCTTCGACATTTGCGAGACACCGAGTGGTTACTGTGAAGCTGGACCCGTTCGTCTTAAGATGGTCGTTGCACCGCACTGGTTTGACATATCTCCGTAGCATGCAAATAATCATCGTGGAAGTATTCGTCGTAGCCGATGCTCAAGCAGCTTGCCTTGACCGATTACAATTGACAGGAATGGAAACCCTCACGGAACCGTGGGCCCCAAGAAAGACCCGAAATATTACGTAGGATCCTGAGTATAAGGACACAAAAAGACGATCCCGAATGAGGCCCCAATGTTGAGAACGCCCAAACTATCTGGCTGCGCGTGGCTCTCCCACCTTTCTGGATGGAGCGCAGGCGCTTGACACGACCTAGCGACGGGTTTAGGGTCGGCACTCACACTCGGACGCTCGAGCCGAGGAGTTTGAGCTTAGGGTTTCAGGTTTGCGGCTCAGGGTTTAGGCTTCATGCCGCGGGGCCATGCGGGCGTCTTTAAGTCTTAAGTGTTTTGGGGGTGTCGGGGATCTAAACGATCTGCAGCCACCCATCTGCGGTTGCGTCTTAGGCTTTCGGCGCTCACAACTCGGACATACTCGGACAGTCCAGGCGAGGCATATGTCTGTAGGTCGGCTGAGTGAAGCTGGGCTAGGTTAGGATTTCGGGTTCAGGGCTGTTTCTCGGGCACTTGTGAACTTTCACCCGGTCGTCATCACCAGCTTCTCCTGTCCTCCACATCCACAATACGCTCTTAACGACCTGCTGCAGGGAGTTGTGGTAGAATGATATAGTATAGGGGCCCTAGCTACACTGCACTATGGTTACAATAAGGAACCCCCAAAATAACCTAGGTAATTACTCAGGCCCCTTTTTTTTGCTGGAAGCCCTTAGCTCCTACACCTGATACGGCGAAAAGAGAGCTGCACAGGCCTGTCAACTCCTCCACCGACTCTGCCAGCTTCGTATTCTCCTCCGCGTCACACACGAAGAGCATGTGCTAAGGGAAGTGGTGCCATCCCGAAGCACCAAGAACTGACTGCCAAGCTGCCGATCCGCAACCTCCAGCTTGAAATTCGATACAACATCTTCTGATACCTGAAGACCTGTCCTCCTAAACCCCTAAACCCTTTTTGAACCCAGGCTCTGCTCCCCTAAACCCTAACCCCATAAGCCCTAAAGACCTGTCCTCCTTGTAGACGCCCACTTCCTTCCGCAGCCGCTTCGCGATGACGAGCAGCTCGCCCTGCAAGGCCTGGAGTCGAGGACGAATCTGCCGGATCTTCCTCGTCCCTGTAGAAGTCTGCAGGGTCTTAGGCTTTAGGGTTTAGGGTCCCTTCAGTGTCTGATGTTCATTGTCCCTTTAGAGTCTGTAGGGTTTAGGGTTTAGGGTTTAGGGCTCAGGTTTTAGGGTTTAGGGTTTAGGGTTCAGGGTTTAGGGTTTAGGGTTTAGGGTTTAGGGTCCCTTCAGAGTCTGTGGCAGAGGATCGAAGAAAAGCGCTGATTGCGAGTGGCGTTTCTGGCACCATTGGGTTCAGGTTGAAGGATTTCTGATGTTCCAAAGGTCCCACCACCGGAGGCTTAAGTGGAAAGTACCTCTCCTTCCTTGGTCCGACCTTGCTTTGCTCTGAGAAAGCCCGTGGCAAAGAAGCTGGGAAGGCCAAGAGCTTGGGGAAAGGCCCCGGTCTGAAATCTCTAAAGGAAACCCGAGCCCTTCTCTGAGTTCTGGCCACGTCACCAGCCCTCCACCGAGGATGAGCATCAGAAAGGCGATCGTAGAAGCTGAAAAGTCCAGGAAGATCACATCCCTGGTCGAATGCATGTAGGTTTCGGGGTTAAGGGTCTAAGGTTCTTGCAGTTGTTCCGCATTCGGGTTCCGGCTTCGGGTTTCGACTCACACACTCGCTCACAGGCAGGCATGGCTTTGGGTTTACGGTTCTTTTTGAAGTTCACTGGGGATGCATTCAGCCGGCATGTCACTCTAGATCCGCGAAAGCCTGCACCCTGACCCGTGAACCCGAAGCTGATAATATAGGGGCCTCAATAATTAGAATAGGGTTTTGGGGTCCTTTATAGTATACTTATAATAAGGGACACCCAAAATACTATAGGTACTTATTAGCAGCTGAGGCTGTAGCTTGGCTTGCGCTCGCACTGTCGCGTTAGCCTGCTACTTGGTCTTTGTTCGGCTTTGCGGAGCGATTTATGGGGCCGGCTGACGTGTGGGGTGCACGGCGTGTGACTGATGTGTCTCTGGCGGAAAAGGGTTTTTACTATACAAGTCTTGCGTGGGGACTTGTGCTCCCAAACCCCCAAAAAACCTCTGAGTTTGATCCCAAGGCACCAGAAAAAGCAAAAGCCGGCCAGCAGAACCAGTAGGATGGCCTTGTTGTTTCTCATGGCTCTTAGGTCCGTTTTTTGAGGAGGGGTTGGGCTTTGGGGCTTTGGCCTTCGAGTTTTGGCTGGGCCCGCTCACAGCCATGCGCGACATCAATGATCAAAGGAACTGAGGGTTAAAAGGGTAAAGGATGATCATTCCTACTTTGGTCAGTAGCCTAATTCACAAAGGGAGCTGTCTGCATATAAGGCCGGGTGAATCTAGAACTATCAGCGCGCATCCTGGACGAGCAAATGTTAGCAGTTAGCGAATTCCGCTTGGAGTGGTCTCGTTCCGGTTGCAACAACTCGGTTCACCGAAGCGGGAATTCGGCTTAGTTCGACTTACTTCACAACGAATAGGCGGCTAAGGCTGCAGGCACCGAGGTTGGGCCAGTTACTGAAAGCTAGCCGACTGCATCTGCAGTTCAAAGGTCTAACTTCACTTGGACGACGCGGACCTGTAGCCTGTATCACATCCAAGTAATGATCCAAGCGCTGAGACCCAGCCACAACACATGCAGCAATGCGCTCGGCGTCTCTACGCTTCGGGCACATCTGACAAGGCAACGAGCATCAAGGTAGGCCGTCGTTGCCACCCAACCCTAAGCAAAGCCAACCTCGGCCCGACTTTGAAGCCCGCACCGAAGTAAGCCAAACAAACTGAGACTGCTGCAGCCCACTCTATGCCTCTCACAATTCACCCAAAGTCCAAGCAAGCTCTAAATCCTACGCCCATCAACAGTCTGTAAAGGGCTTAAGGCGTGGCGGGAAGCCCGTGGTTGATCGGATTTGCCTTGCAAAATCTATTCGGAGGATATGTGGTTGAGGGTTTAGGGTGTAGGGTTTAGGGTTTTGCTCTCTTCTCAGGGATAGCCCTGCAAGGAAGCTCCTTTTCCGACTGAAACTTGGACTCAGTGCTGCTGTGGTCAGAATGCATTTCTGGGGCCCTAACTAGACAAGGGTCTTGGGTTACAGTATGGTCTTGTTGTACATGGACGATAAGTAAGGGATGGGATTACTAGCCCTCCTCGGCTGCGACATGGCGTTGTGCTGCGCGCCACTGGCGACCACTTCGTGGAAGCGGCGCGCTCGCCAAGGCTGCCTGAGGCTTCTTTGGGCGGCCTTTTCGGGGTTTCTGGCTCGAGGCCATCGGAATGGGCGTCCCAGCTTCAGGAACATGTTCGCGTGCAGCTGGCCTGGCTGTGTCTTCGGGCTGGGATGTCTGTCTCGACAGCACTGCTGGGGCTGCAGCCCCGGGTGCTGGAGGCTGTCCTGGATTTTTCAAGCCATCGCTCGGCTTGAGCCCCAGCAGCTCCTCCAGTCGGATCACCCGCTTGGGCTCCTCCTCCTCCTCTTCCTGGCGCTCTTGTGGTGGAGGATTGGCTTCCTCCCTTGCTGGCACCTTGGAAGCCTCTTTCTTGCGTCGTCCGGCTTTCTTCTTCTTGCGACGCTCCTCATCCTGGGCACGCTTGCTGCAGGGCTCCTGCACTGCCGCCACCACGTCGTGGCTGCTGGCGGACATCTGCCTTGCGGAGTCCTGAAACGAAGATGCTGGGACCCTACCTTCGGTCTCGGAGTTGCCCGAGGATTCTGCATCCGCCCAGCGGCCAACTCCGGCAAAGCCCCAGGGAAGACTCGGATGCTCAGGGACTTGCTCCTCGACCTCTTCCGCTTCCAGATTTGGAGTCTCCTCAGCTGGAACCTCCTCCTCCTCAGCTGGAACCTCCCCCTCTGCGACCGACATGCATGTAGCATCTGGGGGACCGGGGGCAGGAAGTACAGTCCCAATGCAGTACGGTGCCGGAAGAACTTGCGGCCCTGTAGCCGGGACAGGAATCAACATTGGACCCTGGATCCGTCCGTTTGGGAGCACACCGGCCTGGAAGAGCTGTGGTAGCTGCATAGGGGTCACCAAGAGGCCCACAGGTGCGAGTCTGTGAACAGGGCTGCTGTCGGGAGTGTAGATCGCATGCTCGATAACTTTGCCCTCTTCGGGTCGCATGGGCTCCTCCTCGTACCAGTCCTTCATCACTTCTGTCTCGTCGTTGCTCTCGGAAGGCGGCAACTTCAGCATCTCTTCCTCGATCCAGTCCTTGCTTGGAGTTAACGCAGACGTGCGATCGCTGCCTTCAGAAGCTTGGTGTGAAGTATTCGTCTTCCAGCTGGGCCCTGCCAAAGAGCCAACATGACGGAGTTGCCCGCAGGTGATCACAAGCACGAAGCACCCGAGCGTGAGCGCCAGCACCTGCACGAGGACGAAGTGCCTCTTCTGGCTCCGGGCCGGATTGCTGCGTGCCAGCGGATCCTCAGAACCCTCGGCCAGCACCGGACTTCGCCGGCGAGGGCTCAGAGGGCTCTCGCCTTCGAGACGTCTGCCGGAAGAGAAGTGGGCAAAGACAGGCTCGTCAGCCGCAGGCCTTCTCGTCATCCGGGAGTCCGGGAGCCTTTCTGCAAAATCCAGAGCCATGGCAATTTGGCCGGAAGTCATCTGCTTTAGCCTGACCGTGGACATCAGCTCGGCTTGCGCCAGTGTTCCATCAGGCGGAACAGTAGCTCGAGCGTCCTCCACGGGAATGCGTCCCGCGAGCCACTCGTCAGCTGCCACTCGATTCGTCAAGAAGGGTGGGGCCTCACCCATCTCGAAGCGCAGGAGGTTCACCTCCGGGTGCAGCACTGCTTCCTCCAGCAAAGGCCTTGCAGCCAACAGCGCGGCCTTTGCTTGTCGAAACCGTCGCTGCGCAGCAAGGCTGTGGACGATCGACAGCGCACGGACCACGGCGGGGTCCTGCGGCATGGGTGCGCCAAGAACTTGCTGAAGCTCGGCTAGAGATCGTCGGCCCGACTGCAGGGCGGTTTGCTGCTGCCGCCACCGCTGCTCTTCCGAAGGGCCCCACCGCTCTGCGGCAACAGTATTCTCAGCTGGCAAAGACGATGGTGGGACTTGTTTTTGGTAGCCGAACGGCTCTTGCACTTGCGGCGCAACCCAGGGCTCTGCCAGGAGAGGCTGAGCTAAAACCCAGCAAAAGGCCAATACGGTGCGCATTGCGAGGCCGGTGCCCGGTGCCATTGCGACGGCACAAGCGGGCCCGCCTCTGCCACAAGGGCTTTCACATAGCTTGAACCTTGTGCCGTCGGCAATGGCTCATGGGTTTAGTTCAATGCTCCAGTTTCTGCCCTCACAGCACATCTCGCCAGTCGCACAGACAACATCAGCAGACACCCCACGGCGAATCTACAGGCAACTGTTCCGCTCTTAGCTTCTTAACATTACCATCAGATTTCTCATCTGCCTACAGGCCGTCCACATCCTCTTTCTCACCAGGACTTGATGAAGATCCTCAACCCGAAACCTCCAAACACCAATCCAAGAACTCACCCGGCAACCTGAACTGTCTTAGTCCAGGGGTCCCCGAGGTGCAAAAGGCCCCAGATTTGCAAAGGACCAACCGTCAGCCAGGGCTTCATCTTGTCGTCTTCGTCCGGACGACCTTCGATTGCGTTTGGGAATTTCCGCCAGGAGAAACGACAGATCCGTCTCCCGAAAGCCCGGCAAAAAGCTGAGAGTGTTCTGTCAAGACAAAATGTCCGTCGGGCGCGCATTACACCGTGGTTTTGCAAAGGGTTTACATGCATGTACCTTCCATCCAACCGTCCATCCGTCCATGCATCCATCCATCTGTCAGAGCATACGCAGCACTACTGCCGCGAAGTGGAGTACGATAGAGGAAGAAGATAATGGCGAGAGTGATACGGAAATGATGACGTTGACGAGGACCAGGATGATGCTGATGATGATGGTGGTGGTGATGGTGATGATGCTGATGAATGATGCTGATGATGATGATGATGATGATGGTGCTGATGATGGTGCTGATGATGGTGAGACGATGATTACATGATGATGCTGGTGGTGATGATATGGTGGTGGTGATGGTGATGGTGATGATGATGATGATGATGATGATGATGATGATGATGATGATGACAGACACCATGCTCGCGATCTTAAACCTGCTGCTGCTGCTCTCCTGATGGTACTGCCTCCACAGGAGATGGTGGCGCTGGTGCCTCAACTTAAATTGAAATCCGAATGACTTAGATTGAACCAGAATTACTGTTGTCGCCGCTATTGCCATCTTCGTCTCGTTCTTGACCGTGGTACGGCAAGTCATTTCGATGTTGCTTCCCTCAATGAACTATGAGCCTGAGCCTCGTCCTTCTTAAACATGTTGACCGGCGTCCGAGTCCTAACTCTAAAGCCCTGGCTCCCTTTTCCCTGAAAACCTCCAGATCAGCATGGACACTGTCGCTCCCACTTTCGAGGTCCTCCTTCGGCGTAGCCTGTGAGAGAAGCGATGAACCATGGAGAAAACTCCAGCGGAATAACCTAAGCCTAAACCCCAACCCTTGTAGAAGATAGAGAAGACCCGATGAAACCCCGAGGCTCAAACCTTGGCTGCTGCACCCAATGCTCATCCGAGGACGGAACCCTTGCGGCATTATTCCGGCACCGTGTGTGCACCCACCAGATTAGCGACCCTCAACTCCCTACTCTAGACTCTAGAAGCAGAATACTTACCAGTAGTGTTCCTTAGGGTTCTTTGTTGTAGTTATACTATGTTCTATTGTAATGTACCCGAAATCCTATTCTGGTCTCTTCACACACACACATATATACATATATATATACACACACAAGGACACACACCGGTCCTGCCGCGCACCATAAACCGGCGTGGGCGCAGCCATGATAACTCGATCGTCATCGTCCCTGTTGAACAAATCGTAGGGCTTTCCCGGGCTGCGTTGTACACCCCGTCACCTGACACCTATAACCGACTTCTTCTTGGCTTTTGGATGTCGAGGGTACTCCGAGCTGAAGCGTAGAAACTGTCCTATGCTAGGAGACGAGGGCGAAAGTAAGTAGACGTTGTCTAGGGTAGGATGCTCCCTTTCACTGGCACCCAGATAAGAACACCGAAAGTATACTGTCAGCTCGCAAGGCGCCCTGACAAAGCTCTTGTGACAGAAACTACTCTATATACACCAACAGACGACGATATGAAGATCCACGACGCCCCGTTTCGGCAGCATTTCTTGGGAGGCTAGACGCTTAGGCTTGACGGCGTCCCGGGTGAAGTTTTCGGGGCTTCGCAGCGTCATGGACCCCCGGAGAATGCAGCACCCAAACCCTACACTTTTCGCCTTCCGACCTTGAGTCTCAAAGCCCCAATGAAACCCCAAATTCGATCTATGTTCTGATGAACCGACCACGGGTCTCGGACCCTTTGCTTCGACACCCTGGAGCTTCCTTCAAGCTGGCTCAGGGCAGTTAGTGGCGAGATACGACCCAATCATCGCCCGTGGCCTGCGTTCACACTCAAGTGTGGCTCAAGAAGTGTACCAGACCTTGCCTATATCTGCGAAATGCTAAAGCCAATCCTGCAAACTCTGAATCTAAAACCTAGTGCCCTTAACCTAAGCTGTCGGGGTCATCGAACTGCTGCTGCTGCACTGATGGAGGATGGTGTCCAGGATGCTACGGCACTTCGGAGCGTCCTCCTGGACCACCGCACCTCGGGTTTGGGATTTTGGCGTAATGATGTAGGGGTTCTGCAGGTTCTATAAGGCTGGCTTGAGGGCTGGAGCTTGCCTCCTGTTGGACTTAAGGAATTCGGAGTATTTTGGGTGTTTCGTCTTGGAGCCTCACGCTTTGACCCTGGGGTCCATGCTCCAGGCTTCGGGCTCAGCACACCAGAGTTTGACAGGCGGACACCCTGCGACCTGGGATGTGGACTTGGGCATTGCACCTGGGACTCTTTCAGACAGGCACATGCTATGCAGCTGCGGCACGGAGCAGCTCAGAGAACATCTCAAAGGTAAGTTCGCCCTCGAGGTCCTGAACTGCATCCTCGTCCAGGGCGAAATAAACCCTGAAACACTAAAGCCAACCTTTTCGGCATGTTTCTTTAGGGCTAGGGCACAAACCCCAGACCCTCATGGAAGAATGGAGCCTCGGGGTAGTCCGGGATCAAATCCCACAGCTGCGTGAAGCCCAGAAGGAATTGTTCCGCCTCCTGGAATTCAGACATGAGGGTTGCTGTCAGCTTCTTTCCGAGTTCCATGCGAGGTGACGGGGCAAACAGTCCGAGTTCCTCAGCCGTGCTATTCTGGCTTCATGCAGCAACAACATTGTAGCTTCAAGGCTCCCAAGTATCGCCCTCAGTCACGGTGGGATGTTCATCACTGATTCAGACTTGTCGGACGTCGGATCACCGGTGCAATGAGCTTGGTTCCACATGGTTCCAGAGTCCAGCTTTGTAAAGGGTTGAGAATGCCAGGCACAGCTCCTCCTCCTGCAAGCTGCCGCTTTTGTCCATGTCCGCGTGTAAAAACAGGCTGAGAGAGGAGACCACAGCCTCCGAAATCCGGTGCGCCATACCCCGCGATAGGATTCGAGGCTCAGGGGGCTCTGCCCCAAACCTCAACTAGTCCTCAACCAAGAAAGCCTGAGCCCTACTCTTTGAAAAAACTGAACCGTGGACCTCCAGCCTTGACAGCCTAAAACCTGAGTAATCCCACAGTCCCAAGTCTCAGTGTTTGGGCCTGCACCCGGCTGTGATGCTCCAAGTTCCGCAATAGCTCCAGAGCGGAGTCTGCATCAGTGTCTAGCTGCTTGTGCACCTTGGTGGTTTCTACCACCAGAAATCTTTGTGGGCCTGTGCGAATCGATTTTGCCACTTCTTGGTGGGGGTGCCCGGGCCGTGACTTTGGCTTTTTCCGTGCTCACGATCCAGCAGCACGGACACCCCACTCCACTTGCAGCAGCAATCAGGACAAGGTTTTTAGGCCGTACAGAAATACACTGGTGCCTTAGTCCTATAGGACCTGTTCTGATGTCGTCCCCCCCCGTACGCCCTGAAACGACACCCAGTCGAACACGACAGCCTAACCCGCAACCCTCAAGTCATAAGAGGCACTGCCGCGAACTTCTGGTCAACTCCTGCCAGCTCCTGTCGGATCGCAGGGGCTAGGGCCAGGGCGTCAAGTGTTTCTACGATTATTGCATTTTTGGCTTTCACTGTTGGTCAAGCCAGATCAGGTTCACCATCTGTTGCAGGTCAGGAATTAGGGTCCCTTCGGCTCTTGCTTGCACTCTCTGTAAGGATTGTCTTGGGGACCCTACCAGGATGCTCCTTCAAGAGGGTAATTTCATATAAGTCTGTTCGTCAGATGTCTGCACCATGGCTCGTCTTCCGATTGCTGCTCCCTTGCGATGTCAGCGAGCGCTGGGCTTTTTCCCCAGGACCTATCTAAGCTACACAAGTAAGGGATGATGGACTTAACATGGCGAAGACTTCAACAAACAACTGCTGCAGGACCCGGGCTGAAATCGACCAACAGCACTTTGCTCTTACGAACCACATGGCCATGTTGCTTACAGAACGACTCCTAGTCTCCACGCACTCTGTCAGTGCTCCCTCAACACTAAGCCTTCAATCCCAAAATTGCAGTTCCTGGAGTTGCTTCTCCAACTTGACGTTGCTGGTCGATAGGCGCTTGTTCTGGTGGGTGAGCATGGCCACAGAGTCTCGTAGGCTCTGCAGAAAGCAGGGGTCCCTCCTGAGAGAGGTCTACTGAACAGATCGGGGCACTTAGTAAGAAGGCTTCATACATAAGAACAGCGGTGTTCCCGCTTATGACCCGGCTTGTAACCCAGTTCTCTCATCTCCTGATCCGATGCGCCTTATCCTTTGAGTAGCGTGTAAGGCTTTATGATTTATGGTGGAAAAGCTCGAGAAGCCATGTCTGGACGGTGTTGCACACATGAGCCTGCGCAGCTGGCTCCTTCCTTTTGCGACAGAAGTTTGGGTCTATTGGCCCGTGGCGCTTTGGTTGAATTTATAAAGCGTGCCCATCGGGCAAATAAATCCGCTGATGCTATAACCTTAACTGTTCGCTGAGCCTAGCCCGATACAGAACCCAAGGGTACAAACGCGAAGAGCAGCACACACACACACACACATGATAATTGACAATGCCATCGGCATCACCGCCAAAGTGATCAACATCACCATCACCATCGTCGCCATCATCATCATCATCATCATCAGTACCACCATCAGCATATCCATCCTCATGGCCCTCACCGCAACAGAAGAAGTACAGTCAAAACAACCATATGGGCCGGTATTCGTGTTTGCTTTGTTCAGAAAGCATTGATGATGAAGCGGAACTCCTTCAGGGTATACAAGGGAGCAATCCGCGAACATACGAACCGAAAGAAACGAGTGCTTCAGTCTGCATTTCGTCACTTCAGCGTCGAGCGTCCCAATGACATAAATGGAACCTCAGATGCTTTCCAAGGCAGGCTTCTTTCCGTTTGTGCTATGTTCTCTTATGTTTTGCAGTAATTGATGGCATGAAGATAGATTGCTTACATTACATTGCTTTGTATTATGTTGTTTCATGTTTTGCTCTGCTCTGTTCCCTTGTCTTCTATCCTACTCAATCCATTCTCTCCTCCGACTCGCAAAAATGGACACCGGCGTTCGGCTAAGGTTTTGCAATTTTGGGGGGACCCGAAACCCTAAACCCTGAACCCCAAGCCCTTCAAGCCAGGCTCCCTTGTGACGTCACCTTAAGAACCGCAGCCACACTTCCCTGAATGCATCCACCGCCACCCGAAGCTTGCAAAGAGTGTACCGAGGTCCTTTCACACACGTAGTATAATACACTACAGCACGGCACAATACAGTACGGTACAGTGTAGGATAGTATAGTAATATAGTATGGCATAGCATAGTATAGTATAGCATGGTATAGTATAGCAGAGTATAGGGTGGAGTAAGTCTAGGTCAGAAGACCCCGACCCTGAGCTGCGTTCAGGAGCCTGCGGCCGCAGCGCCCAAAAGAAAACTCTGCCAGGAGAGGCGGTTGTCCTGTGATGCGCTGACACGAAACTCAAGTGCTCCCGAGTTATCTTTGAACATTGGGGTCAACATCGCCTCACGACCCTTGCAACCTTTCACACCTCGGCTTTCAACAGAAGTCAAATTGAGCTGCAGACCTGCCCACCGTTAACCCTGACTCCCGAAAGCCTATGCACGCATAAAGAAAAATGAAAACACAAACTTTTGGAATGAAACCCGACATCACCACACGTGACAAACACTCAAGCCACGCAATTACCAACCTCCTCCTCCTCCTCCTCCCTGCAATCTCCTCGGGCGGCAGCACTCCGACGACGAAGAAGGTAAACGCCAAAGCCTTGCTTCTCATCAGATCATCACCAGCTGAGTTTCAATGATATTCACAATCAGGAAGAACCACAAGCCACGAAGCGAATTCATGATCATCACGAGAGTCATGAGTCATAACCATCACTCACCGACAGCAGTTCATAACCATCATAATTTTCATTGTCTTCAGCATCATCCATCTTCATCAGCATCACCATCACCATCGTCATCATCATCTCCTTCCCCATGATGTTATTGCTCGTCTCGTTTGCGTCAGCTCCGGATAAGGAGTGAATACGGCTTCTCGGTACGACGAAAAATGTAAGCAAGGAGATGCCTCTTCAAGGAAAATCTGCATGTAGGCCTCCCGAAGTCGAAGCGCATGAGAGCAAGTGGCTCTTTGCTTCGGCGATACCCCAAAAGTCACACTTCAAACCCCGGGCATTCAGGCCAGAGCACGACCAGCACCCACAGTCCGCAGGCTAAGTTTTGGGCATTCTTCAAGATGCAGAAGACCTTCGCGACAAAACGCATGTTTGTGGCAATGGCTTGAGGATTCCGTGAGAGGTCGCATGGCACAAGCGCTGACAAGGCCGATTGAACAAGCCCCCGAGCTGATCAATCACTGATTCCGTGGTTGGAAGGAGACTCCTGTCCGGAGGCAAAGGGCTGAGGCCGTCCGAAAACTTCCCCCGCCCTGAAATCCCAAAACAGAAACCACAAGCGCGACAGGCAGGTGGCTGAAAAGGTAAAGAAAGCCCCATCCTGAAGCCCGACCGTCATTACAAGCCGGTGTCGTCTCAGTACTACCTATGATTGTATGTCTGTGGTTGATGCTATCGTTGTCATACACGCATAAGTCTGTGCTTGCTATTCTCATTCTTATCATTACTCATACGATTACGAGCACACGTACTATGGTTACCATGCCCAGAGAACCCAACACCCCTGAATTAAGGAATATACCTCAAATCATAAGAAAAAAGGTCCCTACAATTTAAGGTATATTCCTTAATTAAGGTGTATTGGGTTCTCTGGGTGAGTAGTAGCCGCCGACGTCTGGGCCGCAAGCCGATGGCTGTTCCCAGACAAGCCCAGGCAGGAGAACCTCCCTCAGCCGCTGCAGAAGACGTCCTGACAGGTGTCTGCAGACCACCCAAGCGATGAGCACTGAGCACGCCAACATGCTTGACAGGGCGAAATACAGTATTCGTTTGAAAGTCAAGCATCTCTGTTTGCGGGCTTCGTGGTTTTGCGGCTTCGCGGCTTCAGGCTCACTCACAAGGCTAAGGGCAGGGGCTGCACAGGCTCAGTCAAGGCTTCTATGCCCGGGGAGGTTCAGACTTCAAGATTGAGGTCGACTTCGATTCGTACTCTAAGAATGAATGCTACCGGCACGGTAGCTGTTGATGCGTGCTACCGTATCATGGCGAATGTCATGATGATGATGCTGATGTTGCTGATGATGCTGATGGTGTTGATGATGCAGATGGCGCTGATGATGCAGATGATGGTTGATGGTGGTGATGATGATGGTGATGATGATGGTGGTTGATGGTGGTGGCGGTGATGGTGATGGTGATTGAAGGTGGTGGTGGTGGTGATGGTGATGGTGATGGTGATGGTGGTGATTGATGGTGGTGGTGGTGGTGAAGACGGTGATGGTGAAAGTATGGTGGTGGTGTTGGTGGTGCTGGTGGTGAGGATCATGACCCTGCTTTTTTGTAAGCTGGCTTGTCCAAGACCAACATCTTCTTTGCTGTCTTACCTTAGATGATCGACAACTTCGAGCTTCCCTCCCTTACGTGCAGAAGTAAAACCCCTGGCTGGAGGGTTGAGGCATGGGGGGGCGCAGGCATGAAGGGCCCTACAGCCCGTCCCCACTCGATCGACAAGCGAGCCACTGAAGCGAAAATATGTCAAGTTTGAGGCCTTCCATAAACTCTGCAAACCACCCACCTCCCATCCTCCCAGAACCAGGAAAAGTTAACAGTGAACACAGAAGCAATCCAACCTGGCAATCTATCAGCTTCCTCAACCACAGAACACACCCCACTGAGAACCTAAACCCTGCCGCGGCCTCCCGTTGAGCTGTCGCTTTCTTCTCCGCTGCTTTCGGTCGCTGACTCGGTCCCCGACGAGGCCGCAATGGCCGACTTAGGGCTTTGAGATGCCATGGGAGTGTGTTCCCACGTGGGCTTAGGATTTTTGGTTCAGGGTTTAGGGTTTCGGCTGTAAGTTTTGCACCTGAAGTTGCTGCAGGGTTTTTTGTGTTGTGGAGTTCTGGCCTTCGGCTGTTGTGTTTCGCATGGCGCTTTGAGCTTGCAAGGCTGTAGTTGGGCTCCCATGTAAGGCTGGTTGCAAGTAGTGCCTGTCCCATGCCTCGGAGGTGACAAGGCATAAGGTTAGGCTTGAAAACACATGAACTTTCGGACTGAGCATCGGCATTGAGTTTTAGACTGCTTGCTGGCTCTCGTGTGGCTGGCGCTTCTGTAAGCTCATGCTGTCACCTAGAAACTGCAAGCGAGCCAGGAAGATCCCCCCCACAGCTCATTGCGCAGAGAAACCTTGCCGAGCTTTGGAAGTCCGCTTGGACTTGAAGGTCAAAACCATGGCTTCAACAAGCCTCCATCCTCCAAAACCCTTGAGTCGTGACCTGCAATGCAGACACGAGGGGGCCGGGCTTCTTGAAGAGCTTGGGGCGGGGATGGGGAGTGATCGCAATACTTGGAAGTCTTTGTCTTTGCGTGTCGGGCGCTGGCAATCGAGGGCGTACAAGACAACAGAACGGGCAAAGCGGACCTGCACACATGTGCTTGAAACGGTACATGCAGGTGTAGGCATGTATCTGAAATGCCTCGCAAGCAGGTTTGTATGCATGCATGCATTGCGTGCATTGAATGCATGTGTGGCATAGAGTGCGTGTGTGTGTGTGTGGGTGTGCTGCATGTGTGTGTGTGTGTGTGTACACATGTAGGTGGGTGGGTAGGCAGGTAGGGTAGGGTAGGGTAGGGTAGGGTAGGGTAGGGTAGGGTAGGGTAGGGTAGGGTAGGTTAGGTTAGGGTAGGTTAGGGTAGGTTAGGGTAGGTTAGGGTAGGTTAGGGTAGGTTAGGGTAGGTTAGGGTAGGTTAGGGTAGGGAGGTAGGTAGGAAGGGTAGCTACACTCGCACGTGCGATTGATATGCGTCTGCACATATGAATGTTTGAAAGCATACAAGCATCGTATAGGCCCGGTTGTGTATGTGCACATATACCAGGTATATGGGTACACACATGCATCCACACGCGTCATGTATGTGCGTATGGCAATCACAGTTCTACCCATGAGCGCGTACACAAACACAAGGCGTGCGCAGTTCTGCTGGTATCCACATCCTCACCTGTGCATGTCCTGCTCTATCTCTCTGCAAATGACGAGTCCGGAAGCTGTTGTCGGTGGCGCTCTCTCTCTTGGCTGCTTTGGCCGGCTCAGAGCTCGGAGTGGACCGTTTGATGCCTCTTGCCTGGTCGGCAAGTCTGGACTTCAAGTCTCTGCAGCGGAAACTTCACAATGCAAATCCAAGGTCTGGAAGACTGTGAAAGAGGAAGAGAGCCTAAACGGTTGAGGGTCCGCATCTCAGGGCTGAAGACGGAGGATGTACGCGTCAGGGCGGTTCAGGGGTGCCTAGACTTGTACGACTTGTGAGCTGCAGGCAAGGCTGATTTCAAGCTAAGGACTTGCAGGTGGACTTCATCCACGGGGCATGGGGGATGTTCGAAATCCACCGGTCACCAGGGCCCCCCCATGTGTTACGGGCCTTTGTAGAGATTCTCTATCATGTTTTGCTGCAGGGCTTAGAGGGCCGGAGGCCCGTCCAACCACACAATGTATTATTGAGTGGCTGGGATTGGGGGTTCTGATGCCCGCTAAAGAGATTCTCTATCTCCCACTCCCTCTCTCTTTCTCTGACATTTGCGGTCGAATCAAGCTCGTAGCAATTATGGTCCCAGAGTTGTGCTAAGCAGCCTATTTACGATTGTCCGCGCATCCGTTGGGCACCCATATGCAGGAGATGTGTCCATAGGAGCAGAATGCAAACACATACAGCTATGGGCTCTGACAAGACAAAAACATTGAAACACCCAAAACACTGCATTGACACAGGCGACCGAACAAAGCGTTTTCCAGTGTGGCATCGCAAAGCTAACGCCGGGAACCAAAGCCCCACATCCCCACAAACTTCTGGGCAGTCAAAGCGCCGCTGTTTTCGAAGCCCACCTCTGCCGAAAGGGGGTCCTGCAGGTTCTACCATAAATGGCTCGAAAAATGAATTCTTCAAGACTCCGGATTGCGAATCCTGCACACCCAATGTCTATCTTCTGGACCAGGCTGACTTGAGAACTGTAACCTGGTTATGAGAGGTTGTAGTGGGTTTATCACGGGCTCTACCGGCTTCGGGATCTCCAGCGCCCCATCCAGACCATCGATGCGGGCCACGTCGGCAGGCGAAAGCTGGAGTCCAAAGCTATCCAAATTGGACCTGCCGGGATTTCGGATAGGCGGGTTTTTGCAGCGCACAAGGGTGCATAACGAAATTCCACTCGAGAAAGGGTAACCCAACACAAACCCAGGCTGGAGCTTCGATATCGGAATGTCCAACGGATCTGGCTTTTTGGGGAACGAGGCCCGGCGGATTCTATGTAAACAACGGGAAATGAGATCAAGATATGCACCGCACCACAGCAGCGGCCGCCTCGAGCTCACTCTAACCACTTCTCTTACTTTGGGACATGAGAACCCCGTAGTGTGCACCACACTGCTTGGGGAAGTATTGCAATCGCAAGGTGAACCGGACCAATACTTAAGCATCGAGCCTCTGCCGCTCCTTGCTTGTTGAAGCAGGGATGACCGCCACGCCGTGGTGCAGTGCCCAAGCCAGGACAACCTGGCAAAATTTCGGACTTCTGGCTTGGGGTGCTCTGCTCAGCTTCTATGTCTAGGCATATGACCCCGGAACCTTGACCGAAACGACACCTCCACCATTTCATTACCCTCACCCCTCATTCACGATTCCTCGTTGGGAAAGACGGAAAAAGAAAATCTGTAGCTCTCTGACATGAGGGTCCCTTGTTGGATCCCAAAGAATGGGGATCCTAAGTCTTGTCATCTCTAAGACGGACCCTCAAAGAGGATCCCAGCTTAAAGAGAACTCCCCCCCCCCCCCCCCCCCCCCCCCACAGTCTAGCCGAAGCTACTCCACACTGAACTTCGCACCATTACCAACAATCATAGTTTTAACCTTCAGCTGTCTCTTAGGAGCTATCATAACCAAAAAACCGAAATTGTTTCGAAAGTCTAGTTATAGCTGTCTCTTAGGGATTTTAGAAACCAACAAATAGAAATAATTATAGTTTTTGCTCTCCTAGGGACTACAGTAATCAAAAACTAAAAGAAACTAAGTACCCCGAAGCTCCTGGGCAACGTTCCCTTCGCGCTGCTCAGCGATCGTCCGAAGCACTTGGTTCGCAAAGACCGGGTTCAAGATGTGGCCTCGGTTGGAAGCTCTGGAACTTAGGGGATCTAGGGCTTAGGGTATGTAGGGCTCAGGACTTAGGGTATGCAGGGCTTAGCGTATTTAAGGTGTTTAAGATTTAATGTGTGGGACAGCTACAGTAGGCTTGTCATCAATTCGGGTTTAGGGTTTTGGGTTTGGAGTTTTTGCGCTTCTGTGCTCACGTTCGGACTCTCCAGGCGAGGCAGATGTCCGCAGCTCTTCCCTTGTGAGATTCCCAGGCCGGGCCTTAACAACAAAGGTCCCCATAAACAGTACGTACAGTATCAGAAAGGATGTATTTAGATTTTGCCGGCCGGTGGCGCAGGAACTTCCAGTAGCATAA
The DNA here is from genome assembly GCA_905221635.1 of Symbiodinium sp. CCMP2456. Taxonomy (NCBI): domain Eukaryota; class Dinophyceae; order Suessiales; family Symbiodiniaceae; genus Symbiodinium; species Symbiodinium sp. CCMP2456. The sequence continues at coordinate 77,431 of CAJNDV010003969.1, read as the reverse complement.
GCAGTCTAGTTTTCAGAAGAGGGCGGGTTTTCTGTTTCGGAAGTCGCTCACCAACCGGTCATCCAGTCGGTACATCTGGGGTGTCGTAGGGTCTATGCTCTCACACTCGGACTCTGCCAGATGAGCGTTTGCAAGTCGGCCTGGTGAAACACCATCTTGCCGATGTACCAAAGGGATTCAAGATAACAAAACGCACAGGGCAGGCACATATACAACGGTGGCATAGGTACTGGGATTAGGCGCAGTTAGCAGACGACAAGCTACCTGACTGTGCATCCGAATTCCAGGCTCAACTGCCGCCATGTCGGCGCACGTGTCATGAGGAAGAGTGCCTTCACATGATTGAGCATGTCTCTAAGCAGTCAGTTCAGAACATGCCCCAGCTCGTCGACCGAAGACGCACCAAGTTCTGCAGCATCAAAGAGGCTATTGAACCGAAGACGTGCCAAGTCCGGCAGCATCAAAGTAGCAAAGTACGGCTGTAAACATCTCTACCCACTTCTCCTGGGAAGCGTGTCCTAGTCCTGACTCATCCACTAGGTGGCGTGTCACTAGAAACGAGAGACATCTACACCCTTTCGTCCCCGAGAGACTCAGATTCGCCGAAGGGTTCTTCCAACTGCAAAGACCAAGGGCCCCCCACACCGAAACCCGAAAACTTCCCGTTTGCAGAGGAGGTGCCCCGGAAGTGCACCCACTGGGTGCCGAGGCTGCTGTAGGCTTGGTACTGGATGCCGGCCTTCCACATTGGAGCTTTCGGCCCGAAGAACTTGGTGGCGAATTTCTGGCCGTCCAAACTTCTGGTTGATGATATGAATCCAGCATGTCCTATAATAAGGAATATCCCATAATTCCCATAGTTTAGGGCCCTGAAAGAAATGCAGAGTTTATATCATCAACGGTAGGGATGTAGGGCTCTGAAGGGCTCGGCCTTTGGGATTGTGGGCTTTTTTAGTGAGAGGGGACACCTTCATCGACGCCTCGCGGCACCTTTGCCTCACCTCCCGGTCCTGGTGGAAGGGATCCATCCTGGAGCTGAGTAGGGGTTGGCGTTCTTGTTAGACCTCTTTTTTGGAAATAAATTAGAATAGGGTTCCTTTAAGGTCTCCTTTCAGTGGGATCCTTTGAGGGTTCGCTTCAGGGCTTTTTGTGCTTCCTCCCAGGATTTAAGGATTGGAGCGGCAGATCTGGAAACTGAGAGATTTGGATCAGCAGGCCGTCGCCACTGGCGCCCATCAGGGTTTTAGGGTTTAGGTTTAAGTAGCAAGGATGTGGCTGTGGAATCAGTTGCTAGATCCACCGCAACTTGCATCTGCACATAGCTACAATAGCCTTGCTCCCTCTCATTGAGGGGCAACCGTACTGAAACAAATCCCCGCATACTCCCAAGCTCGTAACAGTGGCAGCGATAGCAGCAGCGGCAACAGCAGCAGGAGCGAGAGGAACATCAATAACACTTGGGGATACATTTTTGGTTAACACCTCTCCGACGACCTGCCTCACTCTAGCCAGGGTCTAAGAGCGCCTGACAAGCACGTGCCTCTGTTCGGGGATTTCGGGCGGGGGTTCGCGGCGAAAGAATCAGACATTCTTGCCCCAAAAAACTGCAGGCCAGGCACCAGTTCTGGATGATGTGAGGCTTCTGCCGCTGCTGCAGCAGCTCCTCCAATAGAGGCTCATCGACATCACAGATGCCGATCGCCCGAACCAGGCCATCATCCAGCACGTCCTGCCAGGAGTTCAACCCTTTCCCCTGTCTCGCCCAAAATTTTCCTGGTAGCTGCACACCATCTTCCGGTCCTTCGACAACGACCCTGGACAGAGAAGCAACGAGGAGGCCCAGGCTCAAACAAATTTCCCGGTGCTTCTTTCTTCAGAGCTATTTCGCGAATGTCCTGGTGTCGGAGAGTCTCTGGACAGTTTGAGCCTGGGGAAGCCCTCTAATCCAACAGCGGGCTCCTCCAACGCTCGCCAACTTTCCTGCCAGGTGCCCTCTGGATGGCGAGCACAAGCACCAGGCCAGCAACGCGGTTTGTGCAACCTCAAAGACAAAACCGGCTGGGCCGGTCCGGTGGGGCAAATAAGCTTCGGCTCAGGGACTTGTACTGTTAAGCAGAGGCGGCACATGGCAAAGTCCGGTTCAACCCCTCCTCGCAGTTTGATAAAACGCAACGTAGCAAAACTTCACAGCTATGGCAGCGCTGCATTCAACACTGCTAGACTACCCGACGACCGTGGCAGGGAGCAGAATCGCATCCAAGTACGTGGTGTTCAATCGCCGCAGCGACACCGCGAGCGCCTGCTTCGTCGCTGCGTAGCCCAAATCCTCTGGGTGTATCTTGCCTCATCTGCGGTCTCCGACACAAACCTACATGACCAGCCCTCAATCAAGCTTCGGCATGCCACCCTTCTTCTCTTGCCGAAGACTCTTTGCAAAATCGGTGCTTTTAGCTCAAGACTCCTCCAGGCCGGGACAACTAAGCTGGGCACTTTGCAGAAACAGCTCCTTGGCACTTACCAAGACGGCTCCAGGGCGTCTCGCACTCGCAGATTCAAGAAAGGTTCCCGCACTTGCTGCATGCAAACTCGGCTCCTCGCGAGGTATGCCACTCAGGTAGACAGCTTCGCCCACCTCCTCCTCGTGGTAGCCCCACCTCGGTTGTGGCGCAGATTCAATCGGTGGACTTTGCGCGTGCACTTCAAACATCCACCGACAACTGAGGCGGCCCAGCATCTGATAGGCTTGGGCGGTATCGAAGCTCCGATACCCAATTTCCAGTGCTGACAGCACATGCGACTGCCTGGCGGAAAGCTACTGGAGGCAGTCATGCCGGCGGACAGTGAAAACCATCTGACCTTCTTGCAAGTGTGTGGGAACCTCGCAGGGCCCGAAGGGCTCTTGAGATGTCCTCTCAAAAGCCGCCCCCCTGCATGCGATCAGCCTGACACCGCTGGCGCAGCCCAGACCCAGGAGCGGGAACCTGGCTGTGACAGATGTTGTGGAGGAAGCTTCACTTCATTCAGGTTCACGATCGTGTGGGATGTCTTGTTGTAGTTTCAGAATATAGGGCCGTACGTTTTCAGGGATTACTGTACTACTATACTAGAACTAATTACAGAGGGACTTATTAGCTCGGAGCCCGGGGTGAACCCCTTGCCGCGCCTGCGGCCGTTGCGCAAGGCGACCACGGGAATCTCCGCTCCTCTGGCAGAAGTGGGCCTGGCAGGGACAAGCATCCTCCCCTCGCCGCCCAAAACCAACTGTCCCCTCCACGAGACCTCGCTGCACTCAGCAGAAGCAGCAGGGGCCATCCCATTTGCTCGCTTCAGGCTCTCGACTTTGAAGAGGCGTTCTGGACTCTCTGGCTCTCCAGTCTAGGACCTGGGATCTCGTAAAACGCTGGGTTTCGCTTTCGTGCTGGGAGGCCAAGACTTCTGGACTGAGCCACACTGCAGACAAGCGGGGCGGGGGAGGAAAGAGGTAAGTTTGGGATTCTGGCTCAGGCCCTTTTAGGCAAGAGGGTCCAAACCCTGACTGGAGAAAGCCACCACGGCTGGCGTTGGAGTATCCATCAGCCGCTCGAAAGTCGCCCCGGCGATTTCCAAGAACACCAATCCACCAGCCCGCGCTGTGGGAGATTTAGCTTCCGAAGTCATCGTCCGCTGACTCGGTACCTAGTCCTAGACTTTGCTTCAGACTGGCACTGAAGGTGATACCTGGGGCATCCCAGCGATTGTGCCAGAGACCATCGCTACTTTCCGACTTGTGAAGCTATGGAGGTTACGGGTTTAAGGGCTCAGGGTTTTTATGAAATGCAGGCGCTTTCAACCATTCAGGCATTCTTGGGAGCCTAAGGAAACTACACAAAGGGAGCTGCAATGGCTCAGATGCACTGATGGCAGCTGGCAGTGACCGGGTGCCACCCTGCTACGTCTGTAGCCGGGCGATAACGGTGAGACATGACCGGTGACAACCTAAGAGTATCATCCGTCATGGAAACAGGAACCAGGAAACGATGTGTTTTACCAGAACAGAACATCAATGTTGAAACCATGTCTGGGAGCAGTAACAGCAAGAGCAATTGAATACTGCCGAAAATGAGAAAGAAGCTGAAGGCAAGAATGTAAACACGATCACTATTGAAAATCATTGGGCAATGTGACCGTGCCGAACAGGGTAGAGCAATGCAAATAAGTCGCCACAGTAGGAAGAGACGTTACAAGTAGTCGTCGTCGTCGTAGTAGTA
>CAJNDV010003969.1:58319-70125 GCA_905221635.1 Symbiodinium sp. CCMP2456 | reverse complement strand
GGGGGGGGGGGGGGGGGGGTTTCTTGCATCGTTTTCCGAGGGGCTTTTCGGACCGACACTTTGGGAATAAAGGTTGAAGGCTTGTTGTAAGCATTCATGTTCACAAAGAAACTAGCTGGCACTCTACCAGGGGCTATGAAGCCATCCAGCCTACGTGCGGGAATGCTATGGAAAGCCTGTCGAATCCCGGGCACATCTGACACAGACCGAGCACCAGACATACGGAACAGTCGGCGCAAGAGGGTTCCGAACAGTGGACGCTTACAGCTAGGAGGCAGGATTCTTTCAATCTCCAAGCCGATATCACCAGCATCATCCTAGTCCACCTTCTCTTCCTGATCGTAGCCATCATGGCCATCACCGTCGCTAAGATTACCGTCACAATCATCGCGGTTCTTACTACAATCATGGTCAGAATCGTCAGTGTCATCATCGTTGCCACCAAGGTATCAGCATCGCCATCCTTACCACCATGGTCACCGACATGATTTTCATCACCATCACCACCTCCAGTATCACCACCATGCTTCTCGGCTCGATAGTGCACATCTGCCAAGAGCAACCATGGCCATAGCCCATGAGCAGGGGTTATCAAATAGACGCAGCAAAACATGACTCCGCTCTGCCGAAGTAGGGGTTGGGTGTTGGGGGGGGGGGGGGGGNNGGGGGGGGGGGGGGGGGGGGCAACCCGTGACACATGGAGAAAAGGAGAACCACAACGAATGTAAAGCTCGCACTCGTTGTGAAACGGATGGAACGCCCTAGTCTTACCGCAGTACCATTAAGGTGGCGATGATGGTCAGAAGAGGAGTAGCAATTGTGGCGAACAGTTTGTCAGCGCAAAGAAACCAGGGGAAACCACTAACCAACAGTAGTAGTGACAAGGCCCTCCAAGCAAAACCGGACGGCCTCGACCTGGCTTTCCAGAGCCGCAACCCGCTGCTCAAGCCGACCCTGCAGGAAGGGTCACCCTTTCCCACTCGTCAGTGCTATGATACCGGAATCTAACAGGCAGAAATACCAGCAGCATGTTGACTCAAGATGGCTCTTCGTGGTACGGAAATGCCGGACTGTACAGGAACCAACATCCACGGCACCGACACCTACAACTACACTGCCTCATTTTCCACATCTTGAGTTTCGGCCTGCGACTTTGCCAAGCGGGGGCTCTGCTGAGCCTGCAGAGAGATCTGAACCTCGCGATCGAGAAACCCAGTTTTGGGAAGGGTTTCCGGCTCGGGGTTGCTCATGGCTTTGGAGGCGTCGACTCACACACTCGCACAAGGCAGGCACGGATTCAGGCGGTAAGTTCAAGACGAGGCTTGCTACAGTGACATACGAAAGTGCATGAAAGCAAAATGATTACAGCAAGAACCCACGAAGTGGCGAAAGTAAGAACCTAGGACCTTCGACCACCCAATACAGAAGCTAAGCATTCGCTCATCAACGGCTCATGATCTGACCAAGGAGCGCCCATTAGGCTTACAAACAGTACTATGCCAAAAAGTCCAACACAGTAGAAGTCTCAAAAGTACTCTCTGACTCTGACAGAACATAACATCCTTGCTGTGGCTTCGGACGCACATGTGGCTTCCATTCAGCTCTATCCTACTCCACAAGACGCATCATGGTGCTACGTGACATGCAGATAATTCTGCAGGGGAACATGCAAGGACTGACCGACTCAGGCAGCTCAAGTGGACTCTCAGAATAGCTTCTCCCTGTGAAGAAACCATGTCCATGCAAACATACCACAAATCCCAGGGGGCATAAAGAGACAAACCCCAAATTCGTCGCTGATTGTTCAAAGGTCGCCGCAGTGGATGAAGTCATGCTGCAATTCCAGTTTGTGATTCCAATGTTCGAGGTTCAGGGCTGAACTCACACGAAGATGCGCAACTTCCAGACGTTCTACAAGCCCGACAGCCACAGAATGCCACAGACCTCGTCGTCCAAGCGCTTTGTCAGGAGCTCGATGGCTTCTGCTTGCCTCGCCCAAGTCCGGGACCCATCCATGACACTCGAATCTTGTTCCAGATTTAGCCTTCGGGGCTTTGGGGTTTAGGATTCGAGATCCTAGCCAGCGCCAGAGGGCCTGCTCTGGAGAGTTGCATCAAACTCTGCTGGGTTTTCTGTCGGCCAAGCTGCAGAGACAGCTGGGACTCCGCAGCACGCGACTGTGACTGCCTCGACTCAACAATGCATGCTGAAAGCAGCACCAAGTCCGGTCCCTATCCCTAGGCACCGAAGTGCGGCTGCAGCTCTGAATGGCAGAGCCAGGCGAAAGCAGAGGCGAAGCTGATGCCAAACATTGCAGCGGAGATTTGCGCAAGAACGTCTTGAAAAGCAAGGAGAACCTCTATGGCTGTGCACCACCAAAACACAAACCATAGATAGATTCAAGCTTCCAACCCCTCGAACCAGACATGAGCTGCTGCGACGGAGGCACAGATGCTTCAGCCGCGGTTCGACGCTGGCGCGTTCGAAGCGCTCGACTAGGGAGCCTGGGGAGGGCATGGAGGGCATAGGGCTCCAGACCCCCGAACTGGCAGCACAAACGAGGAAACCCCTGAACCTTCAAAATCAACTGTCGAAAATCCCAAAGGGTCTCATCCCTTGCAGGACTCAAGCATCTGGAGCAAACAATTGAGTTCCCTCGACACTCTTCCTTCTTCAGTCGTCGTAAAGCGAACTCCGGCCGTCGAAGCCTTTGTTTATCATTAGACCAAGGCTTGATCAGTGCCACATAACAGTCTTGCTAGAGACAAGCGAATTGAGAACCCCAAAACCCACACTGGAACCACCAATGCGGCCCAGAGCCCGAAAGACACAGAATCCAAACATCCTGTTGTCAAGAAGCTTACCCATGGCAATTGAAACAAAAACTGGCTCTGCTTCAGACTTGAGCTGGGCCGCGATAATGCTCATCTTTCGCATCTGTCAGAGCACGCAAGCACCGGCCTGCCAAACGTGACTTTTGCCCTGGACGAGTGTATTCCATATGATTCTGAATTAAAAGTTACTCGTCGTCAGCAAATCATGTAGTTGAATTAGCCGCCGGCGCCGTAACGATATCATTATTATTTGTACTGCCACTATTATTATCAGTAGTGGTGGTAGTAGTACTAGTTGTTGCTGTTGTAATAGTAATGGTAATAGCGGCAGCAAGAGAGAAGCAATAAGTAGAAGGCAGTAGTAGTAGTAGTAGTAGTAGTAGTAGTAGTAGTAGCAGTAGTAGTAGTAGTAGTAGTAGCAGGAGTAGTAGTAGTAGTAGTAGTAGTAGTAGTGGTAGTGGTAGTGGGTAGTAGTAGTAGTAGTAGTAGTAGTAGTAGCAGTAGGTAGTTTTTGCCTCCTACATGGCTGAGCGAGTCGCGAGGTAGGGTTTGAAAGGTTATGTCGGCAAATTCAAATCAGGCTATGTCTGTATGCCTGCTCATGCACTCCACTCGATTCAGTAGAGTTCTCCACTCGTTTTAGCAGTAGGTAGTAGTAGTGGTAGTAGTAGCAGTTTTAGTAGTAGTAGTAGTGGTGGTAGTAGTAGTAGTAGTAGCAGTAGTAATAGTAATAGTAGTAGTAGGTAGTAGGTAGTAGGTAGCAGGTAGCAGGTAGCAGGTAGCAGGTAGCAGGCAGCAGGTAGTAGGTAGTAGGTAGTAGGTAGTAGGTAGTAGGTAGTAGGTTGTAGGTTGTAGGTTGTAGGTAGTAGGTAGTAAGTAGTAAGTAGTAGGTGATAGGTGGTAGGTGGTAGGTGGTAGGTTGTCGGTGGTAGGTAGTAGGCAGTAGGTAGTAGGTAGTGAGTAGTAGGTAGTAGGTAGTAGTTAATAAGTAGTAGGTAGTAAGTAGTAAGTAGTAGGTCGTAGGTCGTAGGTCGTAGGTCGTAGGTCGTAGGTCGTAGGTCGTAGGAAGTCGGTAGTAGGCAGTCGGTATAGTAGGTAGTAGGTAGTCGGTAGTAGGTAGTAGGTAGTCGGTAGTAGGTAGTAGGTAGTGGGTAGTAGGTAGTAGGTAGTATGTAGTAGGTAGTAGGTGCTAGGTAGTATGTAGTAGGTAGTAGGTTGTTGTAGTAGCAGTAGTAGCAGCACAGTTAGTAGCAGCAGCAGTCGCAGTCACAGCGTCGCAGTAGTATATACATGACCCCAACCGCAACAGCCACAGGGGCCTCTTTCCTCTTGAGCCTCCACCCTCGCTTGAAGATCGCGGGAGTCCTCTGCAGTTGCAAGCACCAGGCTCGGGGGAACCTCGGGGTGTAGCGACCCCGACCTGAAGTCGCCAAAGTAGCTCTGGGATCTCATGATATCCATGAGGATAGCAGGACTGCAGGGCCGTTATCGGAATCCTTTGTGCAGCGGGAAACAGAAATGGGACTCATGCAAGTGATTCGGTGGATCCTGCCAGGAATGCGTTCTGAGAAAGGGTCGTGAAACCACCTGAATAAAGTGCAAATGTCGGAACAAAGGATTAAATTATTAAGGCTAAGGCTGCTGGCTTTTCAGGCTCAACTCGGAAGCGCCTCCTGCAAGACATCGATCTTCAGCTGCATGGACCTTGGCACGGGGATGGGGCTTTGCTAGGGCACCTGCTGCCACACGAAGACGCTTGCGAAGACACGCGGCTAGAGGTATACACTGCAACACTCACAAACCACAAACCGCATGGAGATAGCAACACATAACATACCACAACCCACAACCACAACAACAACAACAGCAGCAGCTAAATTATCAACGACAACAGTGACGACAGCAGCCAAAAAACAAACAACGAGCGACAACAACGAAGCACAATCTAAAAACAAAGATCACAAACCAAAAACCAACCTGCAACATACGACAACATGCAAAGTGCAGGATGCAACAACCAACACTACGACAACAACAACATCATCAACAGCAACATAACAGTAATATCAGCAGCCATAAAAGTAAGACTAATAATGATCATGTGACGATTACATCAGGAGCGATGATAATGCCGATAGTGCTAATAAGAATAATGCCCGGAAGAAGCAGAACAACAGCAATGACAATAATCACAATAATGATTATCACCACAGTAATACTGCGGGGAATAATAACAGTAGCAATAATAACAGTAGTAGCAGTAAGAAGAAGAACAATAAAGAAGCGTAGTCATAATAGAGACAGCAAGAATAACATTAAGAATGCACTTTATAATTATATTAGCAACCACCACAATAGTGAAAGTTATAAAACAACACTAATAGTCGACCCATGGTCATCATCATTGCCATCGGCAGCTTTCGTCGACGTCATCATCCTGGTCGTCGTCGTGGTTGTCGTGTCGCTGCCATGTTCAGTGCGATTCCGGATGCTTGCAGTATCTGAAGCAAACACGACAGTGAGTCGGTTGTTCGTTGGTAGTTTGAGATTCGAAACATGCATATATAGACGTAGCCTCATGTTTCCAGAATGGCTACTGGACGCCTTGGGGTGCAAAGATTTTCCTGTGCGTAAATATTTGTCAGTTCGTTTATACCTACATGGCTCCTACCGTTGTGATACTGCCGATGTTGCTCCTCCTCCAGTCCTCCACCCCTCTACTGCGGTTGTCATACATTGCATCAAATATGCTAAACTACTTGGCTTCCAAATATCACCGGGACCTTGCCAGATTCTGCATGGGTCCTCGTGCTGTCGAGGTGCGACAACATGGCCTCCAGGTTTGCTTCCTGCTCACCATGGCCTCGACCGAGATTTCCCAAGGCGAGGAGCCTTTTTTGAACTTTTGAACAAGTCCCGCTCTACCCTTGACTTGAGTCACTGCCACCCACGGGGCCAGGGTATCAATGAAACCTATGACCAGGATAGGGTTGTGAAGATGTCCATGCCGGCGGTCCTAGCGATGATGACTATGATGGTGACGATGATGGTGGTGGTGGTGGTTTTGTTGAAGGTGATGTTGATGCTGTTGGTGATGATGATGGTGATGATGACAATGATGGTGACGATGATGATGACGATGATGATGATGGCCATGATGATGATGATGTTGATGATGATGATGATGATGATGGTGACAATGATGATGCTGCGGTGATGGCGATGGTGATGGTGATGTTGATGGTGATGCTGATGCGGATGGTGGTGGTGATGATAATGATGATGCTTTTTGTAACGGTCGTGACGGGAATGGCGGGTGACGGCGGCGACACTGCTTGCTATGAGGAGGAGGAGGAGGAGGAAAGGAGGAGGAGTAGGAGGAGGAGCAGGAGGGTGGAGGAGGGTGGAGGAGGGTGGAGGAGGGTGGTGGTGGTGGCAGCAGGGTGCTGATACTGCGGTTTTTGACACTCACACTTGTTGTATCTTGTTGTCCAAGTTTACTTGTACAAGTCTCTACACCCCAAACCCAGATCCTTGGAGTAAACCCACGGATCCCTACAGTAAATCTGAACACTTGATTCCCAAAGAAATCGATGCCTGCACCGGACCTTGAACAGGCTACCCCAAATCCTGCCCGCTCTGCTCCGGAGCGCCTCCTTCTGCGTCTTTGGCCGCACTTTGCGCGGCGGCATCGCGCACAAGCTCCACTTCGAGAAGCCTTCCCAGATCAAACAAACCTGGGCCCTGGGTTCAAACCAGGGGCGTCTAAATTTGCAATGGAGTTCCACGGCCTGCGGAATGCTGGGGATGAAGGGCCCGGCAAGCCCACAACGAAAACGCTCTGCAACCCCAAGCTGGGAAGAACCAAAAAAGCCGTACGTCCCTGGATCCCGATATCTTAGCCCTAAGCCCACCATGCCACTGCCCGAACACAAATCTCCCAGCACCTCCTTGCCAGCTGCAGGAGCTCCGAGCCCAGAGCCTGTGGCAGGCGTTCTCTGCTGTTCTTCTGGGTGCTTGGGTGCTAGTGCTGTCATGGTTGCCACTGTAGCTGCTGCTACTGCTGCTGCTGCTACAGCTACTAATACGACTGTGACTACGACTGCGATTGCGACTCTACGACGACGACGGCTCTCGCGGCTGCTGTCGCTGTTGGACTGTTCAAGCCCGATGCGGTTGCTCTCACAGCCTTCGCTCTTTCCCATGCCTCTGCTGCACTTGGTGCTGTTATAGGGCTTAGAGGGTTGAGGGTTTTTTTAGGCTTTAGGGCCTTTGAAGGTTTGACTCTTGGGTCTCTGTGTAACAGGCTGAAGCCAGACAAGCCAACCTCTCTCGCAGCTGGGACACCTTGACCACTATCGATGCTCGGCTCAGGGTTCTGAACCCTAAACCCTAGACCGTTCTATGGCTTATGGGTATAAAGCATGTGGGTTGGAAACAGAACACCAGAAAACCCATGCACACCCTGAACCTGCCAATCCAACCCAGACCAAACCCAAAACCAAGAACCAAAATTCCAGAACCAGCTCTATATCCTCGCATCAGGCTTCTCAACCTTGGAACCACAAAAAGCTCCCCCAAGCCCAGACTTGAATCTGGATAATCCCTGTGCCGAAGCGGCCTCTTCGTGCTGACAGCACCGCTCTAGTAGCTCCTGTCTCCAGAAGAACATACCAGTCACGTTCAGGATTTAGGATTCCGAAGTGCATCTTTGCAAGCATTAGGCGTAAAAGCAAAACACCAATAAGGGGCGCCCGATCTTTGAGTATCCGAGTTTGGGATGCCCAGGAACCTGAAGGCCTCTGCAAAGTCTTTCCGGTTGGGGGTTGAGTGTCTCGGCATTCCGTTTTCAGATTTCAATGCCGAAAGCTAGAGGTGTTGAAGATTTACGCATTAGAGTGTGAGTTTAGGCCCCGCATCCGGCAATGGCATAGTGCGGCATCATTTGCTGCAGCATGAACGTGACAATGTGGCTCTGGCGGATGGCCCGCGACGTGCACCTTGTGCTCCATCTGGCAGTCGATTGCTTGCATGCATCTGCGCCCAGGGTTCCTGGCAAGAACCTGTCGCACTCCATCTGACCACCATTTGCAGGTGGGCTTGCTGCGCTGGTGCCGAAGCTGGGTAGTATCAAAATCATCATGGCTGGCAACAGAGCAAAGGTTCCATGATGATGGCACGCAGCTGGACCGCATTCCATGGATCAGCATCGGGCTAAGTGCCAAATGCGTCACCGTTCGCATTGCGGTTGTCCGTCAACTCTTCGCCCTTAACATTAAAACGCTGACGAACCCCCCGCTTACTCCTCCCCCTCTGCCCTACACGGCACGCGTATGTTCTGCAACGAAGTAAAACCCAAATGTGCTTATGCTGCTCTTTTTCGTGAGTGTTGTGATTTCAGGGTGAGAAAACAGGGCCGTCATCGTCACTATCATCACCATCGCCATAATAACTCACGTCGATAAAACCCTGCACATCAGCATCACCATCATCATCAATCAGAATCATCGTCGTCCTCAACAGCAACCAGCAAGCCCAATAGCATTCATCTAGCGTCATCACCACTATTAGCTTCACTACTTACTACTCACCCATCATCGTCATGAGGTAAAGCAGCAGGAGCAGCAGTGACGCCATCGTCACCACATACCTCACCACCTTTCGTCATCATATTCATGACGAACCATGTCAGCAGTAGCAAGAGCGCCATTGCCCTTTTTCTTAGCCCAGTCTTTGCCAATCAGCTGGGAAGCTTAGAAGGATCACGGAGGAAATGCTTGCAGAAATCATCCCGGTGTTGAGACCCGGCCAGGTCCACGCCTCCACCTGGCAAAGGCGGCCCTGGAGGCCGCTGGTTTCGAAGTCCCGCACAGGCACCTCTAGGGTTCGGGGTTTTTCCCTCAGGGTTTAGGGTCGAGGGTTTAGGGAACCCTAAACCCCTAAACTCTAAACCGCACCTTCGTCTCTTGAACCGTCCCCTCCCCGACCTCTCTGGGCTTTAATGTGTCCATGCACGGCCATTGTAATGCTGCACTGTGCGACATGAGTGCAGAGCCTCTGTCAACAGTGCATTTCTGTCCATGTAGGACTGGTGGGGAATCGCAAGACGACCACAAGGACGAAGAAAGACGAGACTAGCACCAAAAGCCAAATCTTCCGGCAAGTGCATCTGGAGAGTTTTCGGAAATCAAGGGGGGTCTCTCCCCTTTCTCTCTCTGCTTCTAGCTGCGCGCGACCGTCGACGTGCCGATTCTTCAAGGCCTTGCTACAGGCTCTGCACAAGACCACTTTCAAGCAAACAGCATAATCATCATCACTAATTAAGACAAACATCATCAACATCGTGAAAATCCGTTTTAGTTAGCAAACACCACCACCTCTGTGACGCCTCCATGTGACAGAGGCGGCCCTGGATGCTGGTGGTGTCGCAGTCCGGCACAGGCGCCTTGTCGGGGGCATGGGACTTCTGGTCAGGCGCGTAAGCTCGACAGTGAGAAGCTCTGCCCGATCATCTCCACCGCAGTCACAGCAGTCCAAACCCCAAACCATTAAGCCACAGACAGGAGAGGAGGCAGGCAAAGTTCCAAATCATGTCGGAGACACATGGACAACACCACCATGACCACCACGAGTCGCAGCGGCATCAGACACATCACCGTAACCATAATGCGTCAGATCGTGGGGAGTATAAGGCGACGGCGGAGGGACCTGCCCCGAAAGCCCTAAACCCGAAGCCCCAACGCACCTTTGACCAATGCAGTGGCTCCGCCTCGCGCCACTGAGCCTGAAGCCAGGTGGAGTTTGCAGTTTTGGTATACTATTAGTAATATAAAAGGTATTACCGTAGTATTGCCAGAATATTACTACCCGTACTAGGTTATAGTATTACTATGATGGCTGCAGGGGCTGACGATGAGGACGACGATGAATGAGCCAAAAATGAGGGCGAGAGGGGGGAGTGATAAGGTTCACGACACCGGATCGGGCCAACCCTCGGCAATCTTGGAGTATCTGTGCCTCGCTCACAGAATGCTACTCTGGCGACAAGCATCTTACGGTTCGCAGGTTTGGGGGCTCGTTTCCCCGAACTCGGGCGACGAAAGTTACCCTCGCCTTTTGTCTCCCTGGGATGGTTCATCGTAGCATCCCGGCGTCTCTTTTGCACCGGTCGCACCTCGAGGTGGTCCATTCTGCGCAACTGCCTCGGCAGCGGGTTTAGGGTTGAAGTTCATGCCGCCTTTGGAGTTGCTGCCATGTAGGCTCGTATTTACGGTCTGAGTTGCCGAAGAAGATGTTATAGATTGCGGATGATTACGGCAGCAAGGATTCCCAGTCCCACATGCTCAGGCGTAACTTCAGGGCTGCGTGTCTTTTGCCTTGCACACTGAAGCCTGACATTATAAGGGAAGTCGAGTTGTGCCGAGCCGCGATTGCAATACCTCGGACATGCCCTTCACAATAAACGAAAACCTGGGCAGCTTGGAAGATCCATGCATACATGCATGCATACATCATGCTCATTTACACACATACTCATTTATATACATTCATTCATTCATATGTACACACATGCAGACATACATACATACATACACGTATGTACGTACGTGCATACATACACGTATATATACATACATACATGCAGACAAGCATACAGGCATGCAAGCATACCAGCATACACTCATGCATGCGCCTGCAAACGAGATTCTGTAAGTGCGGTTTCAACAAGGGTCACCGTCTGAATGCTGCACTCCTCTTCGATGTGCAAAGTCTCTTTTGACCAGTATTTGCACATGCAGAACAGTGCCGTAGACCTTGAGAAGAGAGTGCCTCATGCATGCTGGATCTCTCTTCACTCGGTCCCAGGGGAGCACTCAGACACAATCATTTCTCGTTGTGTCTCTTCCAATCTGTCGCTGATGACTTTAGACCCTCTTGGTTCGTGCATCACTTAAGCACGTGCGCATGCATGCATCCTCTGGGCTGATCTGGGCTGGCAGAAGCTCCGAGAGTCCCGTAAGTAATTGCTTTTCGGGTTGCGGCGAGTGTGGGTGGACATATCTTTGTGTGCGTATAAATGTGTGTAGCTCAGTCGTGGCTTTGTTGTGTACCTGCATCGTAGGTAGCGTGTAGATATACCTAAGGACATACATAAATATGGTATGCACAAAGCTGAACAACAGACATAGAGGCGAATCTAGTTACAGATATGGTTGCAGCTAAAGAGACGAGTATAGACAATTAGGATACAGATGGGTATATAGAATGGATATAGATCTGGATATAGATATGGATAAAAATAGGGATATAGATATGGATATAAATATAGATAGAGGTATGTAGACATTGCTGACCTGTTTATGTCTGTTGTGTCTACCTGTTCATCGAATAGTTGCACATATACGAAGGTTCCGGAGATCGAAGTGCGAATCTTCGCCGATACCACGGGTGAAGCATGGAGTCCAGAGATTTCAGGCATTTAAGGATACATCGGCATCCAGAGATGCTTTGACAAAGCATGCACAAATGCATATGTACATACGAGCATCCATTTGCTGAATGCCTCCCTGTTTCTACATGTGTACACCTGCTCTTCATCGATTCTCAGTGTCTCATCTTATAGGCTCGAGCAGGATTTCAAGAATGTACTTCTGGGCTCGACGCTCTGCCATTGCGGCGTCCTGTTGCAGTCTGGAGTGGGTAAGGACTTGGGGCGTAGGACTTGTACGTTCTCACGACTGAGCCCCGAGACCTCAGATTCTCCACGAGGGTGTCGGCATGAACACTAATACCCCATCCATGATCGACTTTCACGCGCATTACGCCCGTTGCCGTCTGAGTCTGGTCCTCCATGCTCGTCGCGCCTTTTTTGCATCAGGGCTTGTGCAATAGCCTGAATGTCTGAGCCTACAGAAGTTCCGCTCTCATGACTGCGCTTCCATACTTTGCTCAGGAAAACTCGCAGACACCGC
>CAJNDV010003969.1:12688-50539 GCA_905221635.1 Symbiodinium sp. CCMP2456 | reverse complement strand
TTGGAAACAATTTGCCGTTTGCTTGTCGAATCAGAATGACGGGCCACACTCCGGAGCAGACGGACTCTTGCCCTGCTCGTGTTCATGCTGAGCCGTATAGTTCGAAATCTCCCCCGTAAGATCAGCCGAAGCCGATACCACACACAGCGACAGCAACAGTATCTTTGCCATGGCAGCTAGACCACCAAGGGCACTCAGAAAGCACTGACTTCTTAAGCCAAAGAGGCTGCAGGCGAGGGGATTCTGACTGGAGTTACCGTGCAGATGAAACATCCCCTGATCACCACGGAATAACACGCGAAACCCCTGGACTCCTCCGCAAAATAGTGCCGGCATGAGGAAAGAAAGCCTTGCTTCGAGAAGCTCATCCCATCAAACAAGGTGTTTGACATTTTGCCCGTCTCTGTCGGTTGTTTCTTCATCGTCCTTTAGTAGGCAGCTTCGGAGTCGAACCTCAACGTCTGTGATGGAGACTTGTCACCCTGTCGGCTGAAAGGTTTTCGGCTCTAGAGAGTTCTAGAAGGGTTCTGGGAGGGTTCTTAAAGTTCTACAAGTCTTTCGGGCTTTACGGTTGAGGGTTTAGGCTTGAAGACTCGAAAACCTCTGCATTTCGGATAGACACGCCCGGCCTCCAACCTAAGTGCAGCCCATGAAGTCCAGTCTGCGCAGGCATAGGACCATCTGAGATATGGACAATACTGGAATTTCCAGAGCGACGTGCGTGCTGAGAGGCTGAGCCAGCAGAGGCCACGGCGGGTGCAACTAGTCATGAGATTTTGTGTTTTGGACACACATCTGATTAGGGATTGCATCTACAACCGGCCTTTCCCGTTCCCTGGACTCTGCACCTGCGCTTGTTCCCACTATAACGAGCGGCACTGGCAAAGACGCCTCATGAGCCGTTGTGAAAGGGGTGATTCGGAACCATGAACTGCGACCTGAAAACTTTTTCTTTTCTGCAGACTCCCTGGGGCACCTGGCGTTCATGCCGGCGGTTTCTTGAGACTCCTCCTAGGATATGCTTTGGCCTCCGCCCCTCTTTGAAGATTGCTCTCATGTCCTCTGCCGCACTTTGGAGGGGGCCCAGCAAGGCAAAGCATTTCTGCGGCTGGCGGAAGCGCCGAGCTCTTGCAGAAGCGAAACTACGTGCAAAGACCTCATGAGGCTGTCGACAAACACTGCGAGGCAACCCTGAACCCAGTGACTCTCACCTCCCACACGCTCGGTCAGAGTGGAGCTAGAAGCACAGCAAGGCCCGGAACCCAATGTCACCTTCCTTCCCCACGAACGCAGTACGAGCGAGACTTATTACTCATTATCGTTTCCTGAACACCTGGCGTGGAACCCGACAAAGGGTGGCAAACCTCCGGCAGCTGCCTTCCGGCCCTACAGCAGGACCAGCCCGACGCTTCGCGGCTCGATCTTGGGGCATTTCCAGTTGTAGAGGTAATACTGCCTTGGTGACCCAGGGCTGCTCTAGAAAGCGAGCACTGGATGAGAAAGGACAGGAGAAGCCTGTGTTGGAAAAGAGCCCTCAAGGCAAACTTAACGCTCGTCCATGTCAGGCCTCACCGAAATCTCCCACCCAAAGGATGGATACAGGATCCAGTACCCAAAGACATGGGGGTTTCCGAAAATAGGGGACCCTAATATAGTACCCTAAATAGTAGGATCCTTATTATAAGGACCCCCAAATAAGGTACCCCTAATTTTCGGAAACTCCCACATCAGTCCTATCAAGGAAACTACTACCAGGCTTTCGGATCCTGCAGGTGCCAGGCCGCAGGTACCCATCGCCGATGCCAAACTTCAAGTCCTTTTCTGTGGGGGGCGGAGCTGAGGCTGAGGCTGGAGAGATCTGAAGTTTCATTCGGGTCGGATCTCGAGATCTAATGAGCCTATGCCTCTTCCTCATATTACATGGGATGACCTTCTGGACAAGAAAGACCGGAATTTTGACCTGGCCCTGGGCCCTGGGCCGCGATCTCTCCCAGTCCCTCTCTGCTGAGGCGCGAATGACATCCATTTCACATGAAACCCACATTTCATGCCTAAGGGCCCAGAGCACGTTTAGCTTTGCCATGCTGCTCATGGGGCGAAGCAACGCGTTCAGTCGAAAGAATTCCGGGGTCTTGATAGGATGCTTCCTTCCAAAATTGTACCGGCTTCTACCGGCCATCATAGCTCTCGAAGCCCTACTGACCGCACAAAGCCTTTTGAGCGACGGGGAAGGTTAGACTGAGTGCTTCGAAAGCGGAGCAAGCAGTCCTTCAAGAAAGACTCGTTGTCCATAATGTCCAGGGCGTTGAAGACATCAAACCCCTGGGCCACTGAACTTCGATGGAAGAGTGGGAACGTGCAACTACTCGTACGTACACTCTGTTCTTGGCTGATGGCTCTCCTGGGAATATCTTCTCCACTGGGGCATGCGCCTGCTGCTTTGCCACGCTGAGAGCATCCAGCATCAAATCCTGGCATCGGTGACGGCATTTGCCACGAACGCACAAAGCCCGCTGAAGCAGTGGCTCACTACTTATGGCCCTTCGGAGGTTCGACCACCAGAAACCCAAAGAAACCGTACAGATTGCTATGGGCGTCCTGCAGCGGCACTGTGGTGGCCACGTTCCAGTATGAGTAGGCTGCTCTGAGCAGGTTGTGCTTCGGGTTGCCTCAGGCATCCAAATCCCAACCATCATCTTCCCAGCCTCTTCACTGGCTTCGCGTTACCATCATGTCATAATCTCATCAGACCTCAGCCCCTAGCCCAGAATCGAAGATGGCAGGCTGTAGAACGAAAAGACGTCAGTGACCTCGCCCTTCTCGTTCTCACCTTGCAGTGGCACAATGTCAGCTTTCATGCAGTTAACTTCCCAGAACTCGAACTCGAACAGTCTTCAAATCCTGGTTTCCAAGTTCCTGGCGCACCCAACAGGACACCACGCCTTCCTTTGGCAGCATCCAATGCTCCACCTGCACTTCAGACATGCACAGCAGGCACCATCGATTCCCAGGCATGGCTCGTAAATGGCGTGTTTGCCTTTTCCTTGCACAGGATTTGCAGGCACCTTATCAAGCGGGAATGCTTTCCCATGCCACGGCCGTCGAAGCTCAAAAGATTCACCTGTATGAACCACTACGACTCCTTACGACGTAAGCACCAACGTAACATGCACATTCTGTTCAGCCGCCGAGCACAAAGGTCGATGTGATGGTGCAGACTACTAGTACGGAACCTCCACAATAGGTCTCAGGTACTGCCAATGAGGACACCCTCCGGCACGCCGACATGTCCCCTTCCAGGCCCAGCTACTGAACCGGGGTATGGACTGGCTCTTCACAAAGTCTGGTGCGGCCGTTCCGGGAGGTGCGGAGGTCCACTCTGCTGCGGCACCTCAAACTGAGGCGTCCTCAGGGCCTGCATGAACGGTGTACTACAATCCATGCGATAGGCATAGGTCGTCAGAACAGTTGTCCGGCCCAGGCGGTGCTGCAAAGCTTTTATGGCAAAGAAGAGCCGGCCGAAAGGCCTGCCGTCCCCAGGCACACTCACGAAGACCCATCAAACGCTTTACCAGCTCTGTCGATCCAGCCCGAAACATGCCTGAAGGCCACACCATCCATGACAGACCTGCGCCAGCAGCTCCTCCACAGCGTGGCCCGAAGACGTGGCAGGCTCCAAGCTGGTAGTGCCGAAGATGTTACGCGCCATTGGAACGGCGCCTGCTGTGCAGAGCAGTCGAGTACCTCTGCATTGGCAGAAAGGGATGCTAACTGAAGAGCCCGACGTGACTCCACGCTCTGAGTGGGCCCTTGCTGCCAGAAGCAGCCGTGTAGCCTCGTAGTGTTTGTAGAAGACTGCCTCCCGACGTCCGCGCCGGAAAGCCCATCTTCGGCTCGTCGTTCCACTTGTGCCGGCTGGCTGCTGAATTCGCAATCCTTTCAGAACCTCTGTCTTGTCGGCCAGCAGGCCGGCAGGCTCGAGGCTACACAGTCCGTGATTTCATCACCATCCTTCACCTTGCCCTGCTGGCAGTACTCCACACCTGTCTTCAGGCTCTTGTACTTCGGCATAGTGAAAATTTCTGGTTCTCACACATGTTGACATTGGTGGCCACCTCCAGCCCCAAGGGGGCCCTTTCAAACCCCAATTCTGCTGAACAGTGAAGTCCGCTGCCTTGTTGGATTCATCCACCTTCAACTTGAAGTCCGCCATGCTTAAAACACAGAGACTTCTACCTGAGCCAGCAAGTGCTGCAAAGCCATCATAAGTCATAAGCTGCCACAAGGACATGGAGGCGTCTAAAAACCTTCGTATCCGCAGTGAACCTTTCCGCGAAAGTATCTTGTGAAGTGCCCAGGCAGATCGCCTTATCGCAGGCAATGACTCAGCTTCTGAGTGAGGATCCTTTGCATCCTTCTGCCGATCCTCCGCGATAATTACCGAGATCCGCCTCCTCAACGGAACCGTTCAGAAAGGACAGTGCTGCACCAACGACTTCACTGAATGACGAATCCATGTGCTGTTCGGAGACAGCTCTCCTGCGCGGTGCGTTGTTCATCCTGTCCTGCTTCAAGTCGATAGCGTTAACACCTTGCCTTCAAGAACCGGACAAAGCACCGCAAAAAAGCAGCAGTTGGCCCACCATCGGGCAGCGATCTAGCATAGATCTCCAGAGACGTCGGAGACTTCGCGGAGAAGCAGCAAGCCATGGATCTGGAACCGTGCTGATAACTAACACATCGACGCAGACAAAGACTCCAAAAGCTCTTTCCTGAGGAATCCTCTAGGCTCTAGACCCTAGTGGCAGCCGCTTAGAGAATCTTGCCTGACTAGGGGAAGCAACCATGCTGGCTGGAGAAACCCCTGCAAGCCTGCTCTGCATCGGACCCCTACGTCTAAGCAACAAGCCCCTTAAGCCTTGCTGCTCCCCCCACACATGCAACCCCGCTTGCTTTGTATCATGGGATCAATTTACGCACTCATAACAAGAATGCCGACCGGCATTTTGTTCGAATCCTCCTGCAAACTCGGCCCCCCATGCATGCCAAGAAACTCTTGCAAACCCCACCAGAGGACGCGTCATTCCTTCATTTAGTGGACAGGTTGCCACTGCCATCGTTTGAAAGGCTTTTTGAGCCAAGCCGAGCAAAGTGCTGCGTGGAATCGGATCTCGAAGTTTTGTTTGGGTCATAGCCAGGCCTGGCCCCACTTACGAAGCCTGTCCTCCAGGTAAAGCCTGCCACCCGCCCTCATGTGGGGTTTCGGATAGAAGAGTGCCCGGAGACTCCGAAACAACCTTTGCCTAAGCAACAAAAATGTCCACAATGACAGGGGGATCCTGAAACCCCGCAACGGTCTAAAGACCTGATCTTCACTTGGGGCCTCTCAACACTAGATATGAGCAGAACGGAGCAAAGGCCCGCAAACCCGCTTTCATCTGAACCCCAAATTCAACCACCACACCCTGTCACCAGCCTCGTCCGGAGTAAACTCTGGATGCAACGAGAACTTCCTTACGAGCAGCTCACTTGAACCCAACATTTAACCCTTTATGATTGAGCGCTCGGTGTCTCAGCAGCTAGCGGAAAGGTAAGTCTCCGTTCCAAGCTTGGTTGAGATGCTTTTGGAATCTCTGGTTCACATGATGCAACAATCCCGGCAGTTCCGATGCAGCTGACCTTCCTGCAACACCACAAGTTTCCCATATCGTAAGCCTGCGCTGATTGCAAAAAACAGAAATACACATCAAGCCTGGTCCACCTCCGAAAAGGAGACGCTCACCCATAACCTGTGGAGCGGGGGCTCTGCAGATAGTTCGTGACGAGGCCGTGGACCCGCGGAACATCCTTCCAGCAACCGGCCAGGTTGTGACACACATGTTAACGCAAGTGAAGACCGAAAGTGCAAGCGGCTCAATCCAAACCTTCCTACCCCGTATCCCGCAACTTCTGAACTACCTTTCTCAAACACACAAAGACCTCTCACCACCGCACGCCCCCGAAAGTGCGACGCTCCTCCTTACGCATCTCCCGCATGCCCGCCAGCTGCGGTGTGTCTGGCACCTTTTGGGACTCCTTTTTGGTTCCTTTGGCAAGCCCCAGGCTTTGCCAGATCTGTGGGTTTGCAGGTGTTTGTTACAAGGCCCGAGGTGTGGGGAAAACACACGCAACTCGGGATTGAAAGTAATTAACGGGAGCAGGCTTTGATTTGACAAAGGCAGCCATTCGTGTTGTAAGGGGCTCGCAAATCTTAAAGCAGCACGGGTTTCGGTATAACTACCAAATATAGTCGGGAACACACAAACGATGAGTGCCGCATCTTATCATGTTCATTGCAAGTCCTCGATACAACTAGAAACGGTCCGTTGGAGACTTTTAGGTTTGTGTTTTTGCCTCCTGCAATGCTGAGCGAACTGCGGGCTTTAGTCACAGTAGTAGGCCCATGCAGTGAATCCAACGGTGGCATTCTTCTACTAGTGTTTTAACCATGGCAGGCAAACTACGGCAATGTCCGCCCTACTTCTCTGACAATAGGTCTGGCGATTCTGCTTGTTGAAAGATCTTACAAGCGCAGATTTGTGGAAAAATCTTTGGTCCTGCTCAACTTGTCAACCCGCAGCCATGCATCGCGGGTCCTTTACCGTGGACTGCAGAGACGGAAAGCGTGTCACAGACAGACGAAATCTGCACACAGCGGTAAAAGCATCGAAAACGTTGATCCCGTGCATCGAGAAGTTAAGAATCTAGGACAGCAAATCCAACAAACCCAAAACAGTCTGAACCGTGAACACATTGAGCCTTGTACAGCTTGATGGTCCTGGCCATCGTCATGCGCTGGCCCAGGTGGGAAAACCCCACTTCGATGAGCTTCTTCGGGTTCAGGGAACGGTGCCAGTAGCCTCGAAGACACGGCTGCCCTAGACCCCTATTGCCCGCCCAGAGTGCAGGGCTTAGGTCCAGAGTTTTGGGTTTTGGGCTTGGCTCTAAACGCCTTGGCGAACCGGACGAAGCCGTCGATGCGGCAGGTCGGATGCACCGGCTCTGCACAGGCACAACAGCAAACGACGCGTTTCGGAAACGATGCTAATTCGTAGTGAACTGCAGTGACTCGCCAAAATGATCCCACAATGCCACAAAGCAGACTAAAGTCACAGGACCCTGGGAATTCAGGGTTTCAGCTTTTACAGGATACGAACTCCCAAGCTGAGACGGCCCTTTGCAATCGGGATACGGCACTGGCTGACCGGTCTTGGGAGCACCACGCCCGCCGTGTAGACTGCCTGCCAGACATTCTCCCGATTCACCCGGCGCGTGATCTCCTTTCGAGCACAGCTTTCAGACGGAGCGAAGGTTCGGGCGGGGTCTCTACGTCTTGCTCAAAACTTTGAAAGCCCGACATTTGGGGAGTTGGTGGTTAGGAGTCAGGCTGCAAGATTGGAGGCCGCTCCTTGATGAGGACTGGGGCCAAGCGCTTCGATCGCAGCTTCTTATGCACGCAGAGAAAATTGATCTCCACCATCTGGATAGACTTGTCATATACCTGCACAAGATCTGTGAGTTCAAGGCGGTTGTCGAAACCCTGGGACTTGTAGTCGCAGTGCTCGTGGTAGCAGCAGCACAGGAGGCAGCAGCAGTAGCAGTAGCAGTAGCCGTAGTTGTAGCAGTAGCAAGGTAGCTGTGCCATTAGTTAGCAGTAGCTGTAGCAGCAGTAGCAGTAGTAGTAGCAGCAGCAGCAGTAGTTGCAGCAGCAGCAGCAGCAGCAGCAGTAGTAGTAGTAGTAGTACTGATAGCAGTAGCAGCAGTAGTCGTCGTCGAGCTTGGCTTGACCCTACCTCGGAAACATCGTCCTCCAGCCTGCTGGGGTGGGGGCTCCGCTGTACCCGATCCCTCCCGTACGCCCCGGTCCGGCCCGCATCTTTGCGGGAATGCCAGTGATGAAGCCAACAAGCCTGACACCGCTTCCCAGGAGTTCTGAGCAGTAAGTGAAGGAGCTCCAAAGGTTACCTGCATGTCTTGCTAGCAACAACACGCATGACACTGTGCTTGTGTCTCCCAAACATGTACCGGCGAAGCACAAGTGCTCACAGCAAAAGCATTCTGGCAAACACCCGTGTAGTCGTGGGAAACAAGCGCCTTCACCCTAGAAGGGTACCCAAAACTTCCCGACCTCCAGGTCCCCGGCCGTCCCAAGGCCCTCAACCCTCGTACCCGAGCTCTTCGCTTCAGGGCTTCAATCTTCAAGGCCGACTCTCTCATGCTTCTGCCAGGGAACTTGCCACCGCCCTTGACGCGTACGCCAAGGTGCCAGTTCCTGGTCAAGCCATAAAAATACTTGCAACAATGAGAAGCATATACATGCATACACTAATACATACACGTATACATGAGTTTTGTGTGTATATGTATGTCACATACGTACATACGTACTGACATACATACATACATACATACATACATACATGCATACATATATACATATTTCATGTGTTTTGTGTATGTGACCATGTACTTTTTGCTTATTGATACTTGACGGTATGTGTATACATATATATGTATATATTTTTTATTTAATTATGTATATTTATCTTCATGTATGTATCTAATTAGAACAATATACACACACACATATATATATATATATATACATTAATTAATATTAGTATCAATATCAATATTAATCTTCATGTTAATATTAATATTAATATTATACATATATATATATATACATACTTTCACTTTCCACGTTGCAGAAGGTCGAGCTTCGGCGAACGAAAGTAGGACAGGCATTTTGCCCGGCACATGTGGCTGTGCATTCGCACATCCTCCTCCTCCCCATGGAGGTTCCTCCGGCACGAGTGCCCTTAAGCAAGGCCTCCAATCAGTCACAAAGCCTATAAAACAATATATAGACATCCGGGTACATTTCAACGGCCTCTGCATCAGGGATGGGTGTCGCAGCTTTGCCGTCATCGGCAAGCCAAAAACGACTGTCGTCTGTTTTGCGAAGCAGGGCCAAGTAGTGACCGCTGTCTGGAGTCCATCCTTTATGTATCAAAATCGAGCACAGGCGGTAGCAACTTTGACGAGTCTCAAGATTGTCAATGAATACCGGGAAGTAGAGGGTATCATCGGGCATGACCACGAACCTACGCTTCATGGCTCTACCACTATCCCTATCAAAGGCGAACCTACCCACCTGCACTATCAAAAGCGGTGGTGCTGTCGTGGCCGCATGCATGACATCTTGGAGGTGCCACGCATTCACCATTTCTTGAGCTGAGACACTGTACAGGTCGGCTTGCAGGCAGGCTTCAGGAGGCTGGATCAGCAGTGGTACAGAAGCTCCCCCATCCATGCCAACGTAGGATCCATCCTGTTGAGCCCGGGCTTGCCAGTGAACCTCCAGTTTTGTCATCAGCTCGGGTAGTTTCCCCAAAAGGAATTCGAGGAATTCCGCCCCGTCATGTTGTTGGGATGGTCGTTGCCATCCTCGTAGCGCTGCCACCCAAAATGGGTGGGTCCATAAAGCCGTCGCCTTACTTTGCTGTAGAACCCCTTGCACAAAGCGAAGCATGCCCCCTTGAAACCATGATTGTAAGGTGCCCTGAGACAATGCAGCGAAAATCAAGCATTTCAGCGTAGCATTGGCATAGCACACGTTCCCCGTATTGAGGAGCCGAAGGCGTATCACTGCGTCAGGGCAGCAATGCGCTGGCTCAGGGCGCTTCGCTGCATGTGCTCCCGCCGAATGAACACCCCGGCCGCGACCCAAATCCCGGTGCGCTCCAGCTGGTGGAGTCTTTTCCACACGGTCTGTGCTTCCTCCGTTCTCATGCCTATCTCTAGCATCATGGTGAGCGTGGGTCCTTGGTATTCTGCTGCTAGCTTGCGGGTGGCATGGTAGCGGGCAATCACGAGGGGCTTGGTGCAAAGGAGCATGATTTCCTGCAGCGCTTCCCTGGCCTTCGCGATGGGGACAGGCTCGATGTCGGGATCCTCGATGTGCCGGCGCTGTTCCACATCCCACTTGAGACCTGGGATGGCATCCTCGTTCTTGTTCAGCAGGCCCATCTCGATCGCCGATGATCTCGAGGACGGCGTCTGCAGCATCCTTTCGAAGTGGTCTGTGGCAGTCTTGACCAAGTGTTGAAAGAGCATGACTCTCATGGGTGAGGATAACTTCTCCGGCGCCCGAGCCTTCAGCCCATGCCAGTTCTGGGCCACTTGGTACGTCGATTTCGCCAAACTGTCGGGATGGCCAGTTTGGATAAAGACAACGAATCCCGAGTCTTGCCGGTTCACCATGATTTGATGCTCGTGCCTGATCACTAACGTTGCCAGCATCCGGAGGGCTGCTTGGAAGTCTTCGGAGTTGTCGATCACCTGATTCTCCTCGCTCCAGGGGTCGTTGTGAGGCTTGCCCGTCGTGTGGTTGTGGTGGCTCGGATTCCACTGACGGCCGCCTTTTTTGGACTGTCCCCAGGAGCCGCCGTAGTCGTTCCTCTGGCCCTTCCAAGTGGTTCCCCGGTTGCTCTTGCCCTTGCCTGCCGCGCCCTTGCCGCCCTTGAGGTCGCCCTTGTGGTACTTGGTCGGGGTTTCGCCCGGTGGTTGGGTCTCCTCGTTGTGCGTCTCCAACCTGCGACCTGGAAACCCCCACGGTGCCGGGGTTGGACTCGCTGCCTGGGGCAGGGCTGAGGCGCTGAAGGATGCCGGGGAAGTTAAGCTCTCCAGCATTTGGAGTTCTTTGGTTGCCTCCTCCATCTGCTTGGCTGTGGACTCTGTCTCCATCGGAGCGGGCCCTGTCATGGTCTTCTAGGCCTTCCAATGGCTTGCCACGTGCTAGCCTGCAGTAAAGGTAGACTCCCCTGAAGATGCCCACACATGACTTGAGATGTGCCGCCTTGCGCTGGTACTTGACTCCGCAGTACTGACAAGGATTACTGAGGCTCATGTTGCTGGCAACGATCATGCCCTCACACTTCTCAATGAGCCTTGTATGTTCGGCGTGCTTCAAGAGCATGTGCCTCTTAACATATTGCGGCTGTGTCACCCACAAGTTGCATTCAAGGCAGTGATGCTTGCGGGCTCGGACTTTCTGGTGCAGGGCTAGATCCCTCCACGAGCACGTTCCTGCTAAGCTGACAATCTCTTCGTCTTCGATGAGCGCCTCATTCAGATTAGCTGTGAGGGCCTGAGAGGGGTCCTTGGCATCCAAAGTCCGGAGCTCCGCGCAGCTTCGGGAGTTTATGTGATAAAAGAACGCATGCCACGTTGTGAATGGTTTACCGCAATGTCTACAAGTGGGCATTCCATCCAGAGCATGTATCATGATGTCCTTCCTGCAGTTACGGCGGTTCTCCTGGATGATTTGCAACTGCGTGTCTTCATCCGTGTGTTGCCGAAACATATGTCGTCTCAGTGAGGCTTGGGTACCGAAGGTCTGTCCACAAACGTCACAAGGGAAGACTTCCGGTAGGATATCATGTACAGCTTGCAGTCGGCACTTAATGTGAGTGAGGTGACCGGTACTAGTACCACAAGCATCACCAGCCTCAAAAATTTGGCCTCTCACAAAGTGACGCCATTGCAGCTGTTCAGAGCCTGGCAACAGGGGTTCGGGCATGTGAGTATCTGACCATTGACGCCTCAGGAGGGACTGTTGTAGCCTGTGGACTGAATGTGGTAGCCGAAGTCGAGTCGCCAGTGCCTGGTTCGTTTCATGGGTGAACATACTGAAGGACTTGGCAATGGATCTGGCTTGCTTGAAGAAAAGGACCCAGATCTGGTTCGCCTCGTTCATCGGAAGGCCCATGCTGTCAAGGCCGTGTAGCAGGGTCGGGAGTACCGTACCTTGCCACAGTAGCAGTCGTAATCTGAGGGAGACGCTGCGGCATTTGAGCACGGGTGCCAGGCGAGAGTAGGTTCCTTTGGCCAGGCCTAATCTATGCTGTACTGTGGCTTGCTCTAATCGCTTGTAGCCAATTTTGACCCCTAAGTAGAGATGCTGGTCGGCCAGTTTGATGTAGTGATGGTGGTTCGCTATGGTAAATCTGAGAAAGCGACCTTCACTGCCTGGCTTGGCCACAACATATCGACGAAGGCTTTCGGCAGCACCCGGGCCTTGGAGTTCGATGATGGCAACTGTCTTATCCATGCTGACCTGGAGGCCCCGTGCAAGGAGACCCCCGATGATGTCTTTCATGTGGCCATAGACTTTCTCCATGTCCCGACCTGTACGGATGAGCCACTGAAACAAGAAGTCGTCGGCATATGTGGTGTTGCATTTGGCAATGTCCATAGAAGCTTGGTGGCCAAGTGCTTTGAGGACCCAACCACTATAAATGGCCCATAGAACAGGTGCCAGGCCACAGCCCTGGCGCAGGCCTCGGCGCATCCGAACAAACTGTTGTTTGTTGCCGTGAGAGATGTGGATTCTGGCCTGCTGGTGAAGGAGGAGCGTGAGTTCGATGAGCACGTCCGGAACCGAGGCCGCCCTCAATGCCTGTGCCATGTCATGCCATGTGACGTGGTCGTACGCCTTGGATATGTCGAGGGAAAGCATACCCCCTCCGCAGACCTGAGTGGCACGACGTCCTGCTCGCTTGGCGTGCAGGGTGTTGAGCTGATCCTGAAGAAGTTTACGGGTGGAGGCACAGTGTGTTGCCGCTCTTTCTAGGGCCATTCCAAGAGAGCGGCCAGCCACGTATGCGTACTGGGGCACGTCGTGTAGGTAGTGTGTGGCATATTCCTGCAGTCGCTCGGCAATCATCGCCCCAAGAGCCTTTGCAGGCATGGGCAGCAAGCTGATGGGCCTGAGTTGTGCTGGAGAGGTCATCGCCTTGCCCGGTTTTGGTAGAAGCACTAAGTCCGATATATTCCACTGCATGGGGAGGACGCTTGTGCCTTGCCCAAGAGCCAGGTTGAGCTGCCGTAGGAGAGCCAGGTTCACCTGTGGTGCCATCAGTTTCCACAATGCTGCCGGCGCGCTGTGGGAGGACATGGCCTTCCCAGCGGCCATACGTTTCATGGCATGTTCCATCTCGAGCTCAGTGAACTGGACGGCCTGGGACAGAGTAGCAGCCGAACTTTCTGGGCCACTGTACAGGGCCTCAAAGTACTCATAGATCTGCTGGAATTCCGCCTCCTGTGTTTGTAGTCGTCCATCCTTCGATCTGAGCTGCAGTCTGCGTTTCACCTGTTTAGGCGCGAAGCGATTGGCTGCCTGGTAAATGTTGTCCATAGAGACCGCCTCGGCGATGCGTAGGGTCTTCCTTTCACCGCAGCTGTCTGGTGAGTGCTTGGAGCTGGGCCGTTTGTGCCCAAGAGTGCCACATTTGTTTCAGACTGGGCGCCGGTCTGTCCATGGGTTCTGCGTCAGGGGCCACCCGTAACGCCGCACGAAGCGTCCACATGCGAGCAATGTTGGCTCGAATGTTGTGCCTCTGTGCACTGAGTAGCTGACTTGGGCGCGCAGGATCAGAGGGTTCAGCATGCGAGGCCGCCTTGTTGCTCTGGTCCAGGCCCTGCCATCCTGCAAGAAGGATGGAATCCAAGTTGTCATCTGGGGTTGCGGTGATTTGCGCGCCACCTGTGCCACATACTGGTCTGCCACGGCTGGGTGTCGTAGTAGGCGTCTGACCTGGGCCGGCCGCAACCGAGCGTTGTCACCAGGGGGTCGGTGTGGTCTAGCAGGAGCTCGCACATATGCTTGGATGGGCCTGCGTCGGCACCCTTGGCATGGTTCGAAAGGAGCCGTCAGGGTCCCAGACCTTTTGGCGACGTCATCTATCAGGTCTCCCCTAGCGACAACAAAGTCAATCTGGGTCCCCTGCTGAGCCGTTGTGTCCCCAGCCGCGTAGAAGGTTTTGTGGTCCGATGGTCGTCCTGACCACGAGTTGAGTACACAACACTGTTGCTCCCGTAGGATGTCCTGCAGGACTGTCTGGTCCTTCTGCTGGCCAGGCTGTATGGTCCCCCCTGGCCCACAGAGGTCGGGTTCTTGTAGGATCGGTGTGTTAAAGTCACCCATGATCAGGCAGCCATTGCGTCTAGGTGTGTGCTTTAGCCACTGCTCGAGTTGTCTCCACAGCCTTGCTCTTTGCCGCACCAGTGCAGCTGCTTTGTGTCCCTCCAGGCTGACTTTGGACGTGTTCCACGAGATCTGATACACAATGAGCAAGTCTAGTGGGACCTGAAACTGTAGGCGAAGATGGACCAGCCTGCCTGGGATGTGGCTGACGTACTTGAGACCGGAGACAGGGATCAGCCCAACTCTGATGAAGCAAAGTATCCCCGCCTTCTCGCTGCAGCCGGAATGGACGACGTGGTAGCATTGGTCTCCCTCCTGCATCGGCGCCGTGGTATACTCAAGATCTTGTTTCCAGCACGATTCCTGGAGTACCATAATGTCAACTGGGTGGCCTCGGGCCGCTTCAGACCGTAGCCATTCCAGAATCTCTTGATATCTGTTGCCTGGCAGTCCGCCAGCATTCCAGGACACTAGCCTAAGTCTTCGTGGTCCCACAGCTGCCAAAGCCGGCCTAAGTGGTGCACGAGGGGCAGGTAGCTGGGCACCTGATCGGAGCTGCTGACTGTTCAACCTTTGACCCCTATACCATGTGTGGCCATCAGGGTTGCGTTCAGCTCGTCGAATGGCTCTCTGTAGTGCTCGTTTATGGATGTAACTCTGGGAGTAGGAGTGCAAGATTGAAGGGGCGTCGTGGCGGTGTGCACCGTGCTTCGCCCAACTGTTGTCTGTCATCTGCTGAGGAGTGGCTTCAGGGCCCGGGCGGTGTACCATGGGCCCAACCCTCGCATCAACCGTCGCTGCGTCCGTGGCGGTGACCATGCCTATCAGCCATAGTCGAAAAAGTCCTGGAAAGTTATGTTTGCAAGGGCGACGGCCCCGGGATTTGGGACCCGGGCGGCTCCATCTGTGTGTAGACACCCTCGTAGCAAGGGCGCGCCTGAGCGGGTCAAGGATGCGGGCCATATGTGTGTGTTGTTGGGGTTGCCGACCTGGGAGGTGCGCGAGCAACGCATGTTGTAGAACCTGTCGGGCGTGGTGCAAAAGCATTGGCACCACGGTCTGGTACATCTGTGCACTGGCCTGGTTCGCCTCGAGGTTCTCAGGGGAGTCATCTGGCCTGGTCAGGATCATGTTAAGGTACGGTATCACGTTCAGGTATCCCGGGTGCCAACAGAGCCGGGTCTCCCGCCAGCAGCTCAGGGACCATGATGGGCGGTACCTGGCCAACCAGGGGCTGGAAGTACAATGTTCACGGAGGTGCCGGGCATGTAAACCGTCTGGACTGCACAGCTTTTGTTTTTGCCGTCGCGGCCGGTGATCACAGGGTCTTGTCTGCACCTGCCCTGGGTCCTGGAAACTATGCAACGCTTGACGGTCAGTGGCCGACCGCTCACTACACTCCTTCTGCTCTGCTCCGCCTAAGTAGGGTTGAGGGCCAGGCTGGCTATCAGACTGTGCAACTTTGGCAGATGCATCACTCATGGATGGTATCGGATGTTCCCTTGCCCGATAAGTCCCCCACTTGTTGCTGTTGCGATGGATAGTGGAGGAGCCCGAGGTTCTAGCCGGTGTAGGAGGCGGAGGCGCCGATCGTGAGCTCATTATCGGGCTAGCGGACGATGTGGGGGCAGCGGTTGGCCTCGTAGGTGTAGTGGCAGTGGCCGGTCCAGTGCCCGTCATCCGTGCCTCCGATTCAAGCTCACGCAGCATGGTGGTCAAACTCATGTCCTCCGAGATCACCTCCATCTCTTCGGCTGATAGCCTGGCGCGGTCGGCCCCTGCCGAGGCGTCTGCCCCCTCCGACATGGCGGCGACTTCTGCCATAGCTCCGCAAAGGTGAACATGAGGATCCAGCATTTCGTTGGGGCGTATGGCCCGTATTTCCACCGAGATGTTCTGAAGTCTGGCCCAATCTCTTGGCAGTATGGCCAGCACCCGGCCGTCGATGTTGAGGGCCTCGCCAGCTGCTTGGGCAAGACGTATCATCGCCTCACGTCGAACGGAGTCGAACGGAGTCCTCGGAACGAACAGGCTGCGGAGGAGGGGGTCCTTTAGGTGGTTCACCGGGACGAAGAGGCGGGGCATCCGGTTCATCTCCCGACCAGTAGTCCTGGTATCCCGTGGCCGACCATGGGGTTGGCTCGAAGGAGTCCTCGTCCTTGGGGCTGTCCATCTTAGTTCCCGACCTCTGGGCTGAGATCACGGCCCTGACTGCTCGAGCCCGCTCAGGCATCGTCCACATGTCACATGTCTGAAAACTTCCTGCCACAGAAGATAGCACTGCACTAGCATGATCAAGAACATGGCTCGGGCACGGTGCCGGCTGTGTCATGGTCGCCTGCCGCGTTGTAGTGGTCATGGTCCTCAGTTCCTCCAAGGAAACCTGTAGCAGGGGTAGGCTTGCCAGATACACCATCAGACCTAGGCCAATGGCTAGGCATAAGGTCGGCAGCAGAAGCATTCTGAGTGCCGTCCTGGTGCGCGGGGTCCAAGGCCAGTTCCTGAGGTGCCTCCAGGCTCCTTGCAAGCATCGCCGTGCCTCCCTGCCAGCCCAGCTTATTCGCTTAGTCGAGCTCCGCCAATTCGGGATTGCACCGCTCACAGACAAGCTGAAAAACAGAAATAGTGAACTCCATGTCGAACCAAGACAGCTCACGAAGTATGCGAAAATGTGCCGGGGCTCGAAGGAGGGCCCACCCTTCGTATACCATGAAGCAGGCTGAGTCCGTGATCCACCTATACTCACATCGGTGCCGAAACAGTAGTTGTAGCCGGACACTCTGTGCCATCCACTCCAAGAAGAGTTCCTGCAGTAGGCGGGCCCGGACGAAGTCTCCAAGTGGGTCTGGCTCCCACCAGTTCTGTGGGATTTTATTCCAACCATGGTGATCCCGAAGGGCCTTGCAGCATGGATCTGCCATGGCTCTGTGGGGCCACGGGTATTACATAAAACTCCACTCGCACACACACACAAAACCCACACCCAAAACTTGGCCACCTTGTGACCTCCGCTCATCGCTCTGGCCCTCCAGGCCGGCGTCATGGAGCCGAGATGCTTATATATACATACATACATACATACACACATACACACATAGTCTATATATCTATATCTATATATATATATATACATATATGTGTATATATGGGGCCAGAGACAGAATGAGGGAGAGAGGAGCATGTGATACAGAGAGAGAGAGAGAGAGTTAGCTATGCCAGTAATTAAACAAGACAGACAGGACGGAACAGCTGGAACGAGACTATGCTCTCCTCAAAAATTCTGGAGGCTTCAGCGCCCAGCGCAAGAAGTGAATGGAGTAGTCGAAGCGGAACATGCTGTCCTCGGGCCCGCACGTGTAAAAGCCAGCCGTTTGGCCACGGCTAAACTCAACAAGCCTCTCACCAAGACAAAGTGCGTCATCTTCGACGTAATTCTCTGTCAGGAGGGTGTAAACTTCCTGCATCTCGGCATCATCATCCACATTGCCTGGTGCGTCTGCAGGGCAAGGGGTTGCCTATGAGGATAACGGCTGAGGTCTTTACTCAGCGTTTCTTTCATGTGGCTCACTGGCCCATGGCTAAACCTGTATTGAGAACCGGAATCGGAAAGAGCTGCCGACTTCATGACCTAGCGGCCTAGAGGTTTGAACGGCACCTCCCGTCAAAAATCCGACTCACCAAAAGCTTCAGGTCCCAAAGTCCGTGCCGGAGCCCAACACCACACCCGTGCCAACTGTTGCTAGAGCCCAGCAGCAGGTGCACCATTCAAATTGCCCAGGCAATGGATAGGGCTCCTCGGTAGCAGCAAATTACCATACAGGGGTCGTAGTACTCGCTCAACCTGGCCACCTTGTGAAGCGATACAGGGCACCAATTGTGGCATGCTGCTACCGCCGATGAGAACTGTCACCAGTGTGATCATAAGCATAGCCGCCATGCGAAGCAATCAATCACCTTTATCGCGGAACGTCCTTCTTGCTTACTCGAGTCAACAAAGATGCCCTCTGCATGCAGCAGCCGGCATTCTTTCAACATTCCAACTTCTGGAGGATCCGTGGCAGGTAAACGCGGGTTTCCGAACCCGAATGCCTAGACTACGAAGATTGGGGCATTCTCTGGCCGGCCAATTTGAGTGCAGGAGCCGGGCGTACATCGTCGACAGTCTTCAGCTCGTCCAGTGGTCCGGCATCTTGGTCATACCTGCACGAGATGCCGTTGCCTCTCAGCTGTAGTTCATGCAGCTCGCAAGTTTGGAGCCCATACAAACCACGTTTTCCATGCAATGACATGACTAGCCCACCCGGGTTGGCTGGGGGGGTGGACGAAGAAGTGTGGGAAAGCCAACTCACTGACGGCACTCTTGGTATTGCCTTCCGCCGGACGCTACGGGACTCTCCGGACCACCGAACACTTCCCTGTTGAGATCGAAGATCCCAAAGCTCCACGCAACAAGCCCCAAGCACAGGCACAAGACCCAAAATCCGGCTTCTACACAGAAGCCCGACACACTGAAAGCCAAAACCTCAGGGCACTCGGAGCTCATGGAGGGAACCGGCTGGGTGTCCCAGAAGGGATGTTCTCGTGCCGTGTGCCGCCGAGACTCCTCATCAGGCATATTCGGCAGCTTCAGGCTTCGGCAGCTTCAGTCGATTTCAAAGCGTAGTGGCTCAGGCCGGGGTGGTGGTTTGGTGGTCTCCTTCGCTTTTATTTCTTGGAGCACGGTTGTCTTACCGAAGTTCCTTCACCTTCGTGGAGTCAGCACAAAGGCGAACTTTGCCATCATCAGAATAAGGCCGGCGAACAGCCCTAGGAAGCGGGCCACACAA
The DNA here is from genome assembly GCA_905221635.1 of Symbiodinium sp. CCMP2456. Lineage (NCBI taxonomy): Eukaryota > Dinophyceae > Suessiales > Symbiodiniaceae > Symbiodinium > Symbiodinium sp. CCMP2456. The sequence goes on along the minus strand of CAJNDV010003969.1, from coordinate 31,684 downwards.
GCCCAAAACCAAAAGCCTTATAAGCCTTATACCGTATAACTGTGTAACTCATACCCTGTCCCAAACCCCAAGTCCAACCCTCTTTTCAACCCAAACCCGACACCGCAGTAACAAATACTAACACCAACATTAACACTATTGCTACTAGAAACACTAATGCTAATACCAATGCCAATACAATACTGAGACTGATACTACTACTAGTGCGAATACGAATACTGAATACTGATACTAACAGCAACTGTAACACTAGCCAGGATAACAATATCAGCATAATATCGATAAAGAAATAATGCAGCACGGCATCATCGATGTCATCGTAAGTTGAAACTCAAAACGCGAAAGCTCCGACTCCAAAGAGGGACCCGGCCTCGCAGGGGCCGCGCTTCCGGAGCATCTGCAAAAGCTGCGTCTGGGAGTCGGTCTGGGTCTCACCCTCCTGTTTAGGGCTTAGGGTTTAGGGTTAAGAGTTTAGGGCTTAGGGTTTAGGGTTTAGGGTTCACCCTCCTGCTTCGATCTTTCAGGAGTAGGTGTAGACAGCCACATGTAGACAACACTGTATACATGTCATGATGATGAGTAGGGCGGTGGACGGTGATAAGAAGAAACACGACGAGATAATGATGATAATGAAAAGGATGCTGCGGATGAAGCAGATAAGACCAGCAGTAGCCTGCTCTTTGCCCTGTGGCTCCATGAGAGAAACTGATTTCGTTCTCGGCTGGAAAGATGCTGAAACACACATGTTTCATATTATGCACATGCAAAGAACAAAAAAGAGAGAAGCTCCTCGCCGTCGTTGGCGTCAGCCGATGGGTATCCATCCTTCTTTCCTGCCTTTTTCCTTGGCTCTCTGGGGCGACAGGGCTTCGGAATTTTAAGGCTGAGCGCATGGAGTTCAGGTTTTGTGCGCATTAGGGTGCATTGAGGTTCCTTGGCTAGATCAACGTCCCTCCAGCTACAACACGCCCTGTTTTCGCGCGGAAATCTTCGACCAGGGAATCGTGCTCTGACCCTCTCGAGCCTCGACATACTTTGAATGTGCTTCAGGTCGGGACATCGACCTAGAGAAGCTGTTACTGAAAGCATCTGCACAAAGACCTCCGTACCTAAAAAGAGGCCTGAACGCCTTGGAAGAACCAGACCGGGAAGGAGCTCACAAGACACTGCCAGGAAGTTGGCTAAGCATCGTCTTCTTCTCATCCTTTGCCTGCGACTGTGAACAGCGGCATCCAGACTTTCAATCTCGGCCCTGCGACATGTTGAAACCTACCACACTGCAGCGTATGTTTGAAGCCCAGGCCTCATTACTTCGCTTGCACAAACGGCTTCAAGCCTCTCCCACAATGCCCTAGAGTAGATAGCTAAAGCAGCTCCACTACAGCTCCTTGGTCTGTGTTCTGCACGCAGGCCCTGACACCAGGTCCCTTGACAGGATTCCTAACGAAGAGATTGCACCCGTTCCGACGCCACGTGTCCACTTCTCAAACCGAGGCATCAGATTCCACCCCTCGTCTCGTGACACTTCCTGAAAACGCATCGTCCCCCGGAGCTCAGAGGCAGAAGCCTTTGTCCCCTTCAAGTCCCAGCCCTTGAAATCCCGTTTGAACAGAGAGGCCTCCTGGTCCACTTCCTCTTCTTCCTCTTCCTCCTCAGCCTCCAGCTCCTGTGTGCACTCCACGCCCTAGGGCGATGTAGGGGCATGATGGTATTTTCCTGTGAGACGGCACAGGCAGAGGCATGCGATGTCCGGTTGTATCGGCATTTAAGGTCGAGCGTCGATCCTCCGCACGCGCACAAGAGATACAGATAAAGCATACGCCTGTACACACACACACATACCTACACACATACATGCATGCATGCATACATACATACATGCTACATCAACACAAGCATACATACACGTACATACACTAGGATCAGTCTGCATGCAGCCAGACAGCAAGGCAGGCAGGCAGGCAGACCGATTAACGGACGGACAGACAGACAGACAGACGGACAAACCTGACACCTTGCATTACACTACATTACAGCACCTGTACGTTGCACGAACCATCCTATAGATGCCCCCGCTCCTTGGTCTCACTCTTGTCGCTCGCGGTCATAGCTTTTAAAGCTGCAGGCTAGAATGCCAGTACATGCGGGTTGGCTGCGGTTGAGATGCGAGCATTGCGCATAAAAATTTGCTGCAGCCTGTTCATAGATGCAGTCGTGGAGCTTCACCTTGCCTTGAGACGCAGCAAAAGGCCAGGCAAAACGTCAACACCCTTGGCAGGAAGCTGCACCGATGTGCTCGTGAGGGTGTAAGCTTTCCGGTTGTCAACCTGAACTCCAGCTCGTCGCAGCAGGCTTCGGCGATCCTTTCCAACGCCTTCAATGAGTCCAGTGCACACTTGACAGCAGCCTCCCGGCCATACAGGCTTCTACCTGGGAGGTGCCAGCACGTCTTATACACAAAACCCCGGCCATGTCCGGCAGTCCTTGCGCCAAGCAAAGGGCCGTGGCTGAAGACACGCTGAGACAGAAGAAGTGCTTCGGCAGCAGTTTCTGAGCAGAGTGCTCTGAAGGTCTCACCTTCTACTCTGTCCTCTCTGCCCCTTTTAAACCCTAAACCCTCAACCCCAAGACATGAAACATGATGCCATCCATGTGGAATCAACTGTAGGGTGAGACGGCCCTCTCACCAAGCTGCGCTAAAGCAACACTAGGCCCATGTTTCCCGGCTCAATTTTCGGGCACTTCCAGTTGTAGAGGTAATACTGCCTCGGCATCAGACGCGCGAGGCGCTCAAAAGCAATCCTGCTGGCTCGGGCTTACGAATCCCAAACCCTTTGGCCCTCCTGGATATGGGTACTCATCGCACACGCTGCAGAAAGAAGGAGGCTTAAGCTACAGCACTCTGGTACTGTACACTGCACGAGCAGAGGTGTCGGTCGCACCCGCATGCTGTGGATGCTGGGTGGGTCACCGGCCTTTCCTGGTCCCATGGCCTTGGAACCTGCGGACAAGATACAGATAGCCATCCCCAATGCCAAACTTGAGGTCCTGCAGGCGCTCGGTTCTGAGTGGGGTTCTGGCTCCAATCCAACTGAAGCGGGCCTCTTCGAGGACCGTAGTCGTGAGGAGCATGCCCAACTTCAAGCATTTGGAGTGTAAGGGCTTAGAAATGTAAACAGAATTCAAGACCATATGGAATTGGGCGTGGTCCCTCTCCTCTTCGGTTCTAGATTCTAGCTACTGCTGCCAGCGTCTTCCGAGTGCTCCGCCATGCTGCCGCCCCTACAAACTGATCCCTAACTTAACTAAGCCTGTGCTTGAACGTCTCAGGAAGCGTTATACCGCACCGTTTCCACCAGGAAGAGTCCCGGATCCTTGAGAAAGCTTTCGTTCTCCATGACATCCAGCGCATTGAACACGTCGAAGTCCTGGACTTGCTGCACCACAACCCTCAGCCTAAACCTATTTATGCTTCCACCTCTCTGTTTGGATTCGCATTGTCACACCTGTTCTTGTCCTCGACGACAACAACCGTGAGTGCATGAGGCTAGAAAGGAAATCACGAATTTCCAATCATTGCAGGACCTGGAACTTTCAGTGTTGGTGTCAATTTTGTGAGCCCAACGGTAGCGGCGGCCGGGAAGGGCAGGCTGCAGCAATTGCAGGAACGTGGGACTGCGGCCTGCCCATGAAGGGTTTAGAATGAAGCGCTGAGCAAAGTGAAGATGCCAAAAATTTCGCCCCTGATCCCTGATATTAGAACTCATTTCAAGGAAGATTAGCTGTCGTATTGCGGGGAGAAGGGTTTTTATAATCGGGGGAAGAAACTAGATTCGCTTTGCAGAATCATGCGCATATTGAGCCCCCGACGGCATCACCCACATCAGCAGCATCAACAGATAACGACCGACCATCCCATCGTCACCATCATCAGCATCATCATGATTGTCTGCTTCGTTTCTATATTATCAGAGCTCTACTCATCACGGCAGCATCAGTCTAACACGTAATGTCCGCTTTATCATCATGACCGCCGCCTTCAAACCCATCACCAAAACGAGCAGCAATAGAGTAGTCGCCCACATCATTGTTAGCGGCATCGGCTTCCTGAGCATCCTTTTGCTCTTCATCTTAGTTAAGCTAAGATTTCCGCCTGCTGCTTGGCCAAGATGAGGGCGTCATACATCAAGTCCTCACGCGAGAAGGAGCAGCTAAACGTTATGAAGCTGACGAGAGCACTTCCCTTGACCCTCAGCCATCGGATTTGGAGGTTGCTGTGGCCACGGCGTCAGGACACCAGGTGACACTGCTAGTTGAAGCAGAGCAAGAACTCACTGCGGCAGCAACCATAGCCGTTTCAGGATCCGCCCTGTGATCAAAGGTGCCATGGCACTCCTGCAAGGGCACGGTCGTCGCCACGTTCCAGTAGGAATAAGCTGCCTTGAGGACGGTGTGCTTCTCATGGCCTGCACACATGTGTCGGGCAAGCAGGCTTCTGGCGCCCCTCATTGCCTCTGGGCAGGGAGACAGGTGCCACTACGATCTCATTCACATGTTACAACAGCCCACTAGAATGATAAATGCCCTTCGTCGTCTCCCTTTTGTTGTTGCATCGGCAAGCTGTCAAGCTCTCCAACAGAACGCACTTCAGAGTGTCTCACGAGGCGCAAGGCATGCAAGTAGGAGCTGAGGGTTCAGGGCTACATGAGATGGATGTCTGGAGTTGTGTGGCATTCTTCTGTACGGCAACTGCCTTGGTTCACCACCGCGCCTAAACCTCAAAAACACTTCTATTCCGGGAGCGCAGCTGGGTGCCTAAAATGGATGATGGCAGGTTGTAGAAGGAGCACACATCGGTGACCTCACCCTTCTCGTTCTCACCTGAGGGCGGGGCTCACATTGCGAGCAAGCACCAAAGGTCTGGCTAGCGAGGTCCCGATGCCACACCACTCTTGGACAGACTCACCCAACCCATGAAGCTCATGGTAACTCATGAACCTTCCAAACTTGGACTAGAGTTCTCACAGCTATCTCACAGTCATCTAGCTCGAAAGCGACGTCCTTCGCTTTGTCTTATGCGTCCAGTTTCGCGGAAGGGTCTCAACGATGAACCTTGCTCAACAAATCGTACGGTTTGAGATCCTCTGCATCACGGCTCCAGGCTGGATTCCTGGGGGAAAGAACAAGGGGCGTCGTTTCCGCGATGCAACACACCCGGCTTTTAACAGAACATACTACGATATAGTTCCATACAATAAGTTACAACACAATACAGCATCATGTAACGTAATAGGCTCGAGCCGCAGTCCGCAGTTTCGAGAGGCGAGACACGTGAAATGCAGAAGACTTGGCACTTGTGCCCACAGTCGCCACTTTGCGGTGAAGCTGCCCAATGTTCTTTGTGAACTGTTTGTAGATAGGTACGTAAGCATCTACATGATACATCAACTGAAGCTTTCGGTACTCTTAGCACACGAAATGAGCATGAGCTCCCCACGGACGTAACAGTAGACCACGCCCAGCCGTGGCAGCATCCAATGCTCAACCTGCGCAAGGTGAGCACTCAAATCAAGCCGCAGCACAAGAAAAGCTCGGTGCAGGGACAGTTTGTGGTGTGGGCTTAGCGCTAGTTCTGGAGTTTACGGTTTAGAAGCTTGAAGCTGTAAGCCCTCCCATACAGGGACGACCATCGCAGCAAGCCTCTCTCAAGCCACCGAAACTACCGGCCGACCTCTGCGGGTGAAAGCTCCGGGTGAAGTTGAAACTTCCTTGGCGCAGTTCTCGAAGTGTGGTATTGGGCTTGGTCGTGCTTGCTTTCATGATTGCAAGGTTGGCATGTATTCCGAGTTCCGTAGTACATTTGGCCTGATGCCCGGAAGACAACAGCACAATCGAGCCGCGGATAAAAAGCTGCACCACTTTGGCAACCAAGGATGCCTGGTTCAGCTGCCACCCTGGGCCCTAAACCCTGAACACCACGGTTTTAACGGACAGATGTCTCGCCACCTGCAGCTGGAGCACTTCAAGTAATTGGACACCAGACCATGGACTCGTGGCACGTCGTCTTTCTTCATCTCTCGCATGCCGGAGAGCTGGCAGCTTTCTGGCACCTGCCCCGGTACAAAAGTAAATCTGAGAAGCAGAATGCCATCAGCAGCATCGAGCAGGATGCCAACAATTGCAGTTTGGCATCGGCTGATCTGCCAGGTGCCTTGTACAGCTTGATGGTCCGGGCCATTGTCATGCGCGCACCAAGGTGGGAGAATCCAACCTCGATGAGCTTCTTCGGGTTCAAGGATCGGTGGTGATATCCTTAGCGAACGTATTCTGCTTCTGACCAGAAGTCATTTACTGCACGTTGCAGTGACAGACAAAAAACGAGTAATGCAAAGAAAAGCAAAGCTTCACGAGGATAGTAGTTCTTCAGCATCCGAGCTGTACTCTCGAATTGGGTTTAAAAGAACGCCTTCTTTTCTCCTCAATGCGTCAGGTTTATGACACTACGCCGACGACGACGACGACTGCTGCTACGGTTACTACGATTACTACCACCACCACTACTATTACTACTACTACTACTACTACTACTACTACTATACTACTACTACTACTACTACTACTACTACTACTACTACTACTACTACTACTACTACTTACTACTGCTGCTACTGCTACTGCTACTGCTACTACTACCACTACTCCTGCTACTACTGCTGCTGCTAGTACTTGTCACTAGACCCCACATTTGTTGTGGAGGCTCGTGTGGAGAAAAAGAACGGGGGGTGTAGAGGGCCGAGGGTGGGCCTGTCACGGGAAAGCACAAGCCGCAATAGCCGCGATCTCATGACCATCCGAGAGTCGGCACTCACTGACAGGTCTTGGCAGAACCACCCCAGCTGTGTAAACCGCTTGCCATACGTTCTCCCGATTTACGCGGCGAGTTATCTCCTGCATCAGCCGCCGTGATGTTGAAAGCTTGGACTGTCACATGTTGTTTTCCTTGATAAACCTGGGAAGCACAGTCAATGCATGGGGTTGCCAATGGGCTTCTTCCGCACCTTGATAAGAACTGGAGCCAACCTTTTGGAGCGCAACTTCTTGTGCACGCAGAGGAAGTTGATTTCTGCCATCTGGACAACTTTGTCGAAAACCTGTCAGCCACAGACTCATTGTGCCCAAAATCCGAAAAGGAGAGCCCAAGATGTCGAAAAGTCCGCCGTCCTGAATGTTGGCAGGGATTCCAGTGATGAAACCGACGAGCCTCGATCCATCGATTCTCTCGGGCCCTCTTGTGGGGAAAAGATGGGCAGAGATGGTCAGCTTACATGCAACTACAGTCACTTGCCACCACCTTTGACACGAACGCCCAAATGCCAGTTCCTGCAAGGACACTGCACCACGCAAGGCCCATCCGTGCTTAGGAAGCTGGCCTAAAAGCACCGCAGCAAGTTCCTTTTCACCAACCCTGTCCTCAAGTACTCTGGTGGCTTCAAAGCCCATCGCAAAAAGTCCGTGGAGTAGTCAAAGCGAAACATGCTGTCCTTATGCGCGGTTGCAACGGGAAATTATGACGGCATCGAGTCTAGCTGCAGTATAGCCTGGTCCATGTGTGCATTGCCAAGGCTACCGTTCCCGACAGCTGAAACCATCCAAAAGTCATCATCTTCCACGTAGTTCTCTGTCAAAAGCGTATACACCTCCAGGATCTCAGTGTCCGAATCCACATCGCCTGTCATTTCCAAGTGTTTCATGTCGATTTCGACTTTGACAGACAGCCGATTTCCAGGCAAACTTTAGAGGAGTGGCAGGTGCACCATTCAAACTGGGCCGGCAGAGGATACGGCTCCTCAGCTTGAAGCTTCCCTTCAAAGAAACCTTTGCGAAATAAATGAGACCGAAAGGAAATACCCTTGGCACTTTTCGATCGTTCGTGTGAGGAGCAGCATTGTCGGTAAGCACAACCAGGTTCAGGTTTAGCAGCACCAGCAAAGGCAGTAGTCACAGTACAAGTAGAAGCAGCAGGAGGAGGAGGAGGAGGAGCAGCAGTTGTTGTTGTGCTGCAGCATGCTTCAGCAGTAGCCGTCCCGTCGTCGCCCTGGTAGGACCAAGTACTCGTCGAGGTGCTAGAACTGTTAGTAGTTTTGGTTGTGGAGGTGGGTTGGCAACGGTAGCAGTAGCAGAACAAGTGTCAGCAGCGGTAGCAGCGTAGTAGTAGTAGTAGTAGTAGTAGTAGTAGTAGTAGTAGTATTCATTCCCCACGCAGCGAATCGTCCGTATTCGCCTAGCGAGCTGACGAGCATCACGGTCTTCGTGTCTGCTCGGATCCTCTGTGGGATCTGGAGGACCATCGGTCTGCTCCATCAAAGAACTTACTCATCCTGTTCTCTCATCATTCTTGCACCTGTCGCAGCCAGAGAAGATAGCTGTTCGATGCGTAATCTTCTGGGGCAAGCTGTGCGGCATGATTGTCATCCGTAATCCACACGCGCAAGTGCCCAAACTTCTTTTGCCCATAGAGCACAGTGCGGTAGTGTCCAGCTTCCGGGCTCTCACCAAAGTGGAGCTGCGCAGCAACCACCTGATAACGGACCCATGAGCACTGTAGGCTGGTAGCAGCATCATAGTGGGGAAGCCGAACTGGTGCCCTATGCCCTTGCAGCGGCCTCGAGTCGCGTTGCAGGCCACTCAAATCCCCTGTGAACCTTTGCAGCTGTATGCACAGGTGCGCTGGTGCAGTGGTAAGAGCATGAGGGACCGCCTGAGTGTGCCACTGATCTATCACCCCTTGAAAGCTCAGCATTCCCCCTGCCGGCAAGGCCATAACGAGTGGCGAAACAAGCGTTCCACCATCCTGCTTACGCACCCCATGTGGCGTGTCAAGTCGAGCCTCCCAACTTGCCAGCTGGTCTGTATTGGAGAACCTCGGTAGCAGGTAGGTAATGAGTTCCGCAGCATCATGCTGTCGATGCAAGTGCCTCCAGTTCCCAAGCAGGGCCCGCCACGGCAATTGGGACATGACCTGTAGAGGCATGCAGGGTCTACTCTGAGCAGCACGTAGCATGTGCTGGAGGTCCTTGGCTAACACCGGATATCCTGGCCCATGCAGCTGAGCCTGCAGGATGGACCACGCATATGCTACAAGCGTGGAATTGAGATAGCACAAATTGGTGGCATTGTGCAGGGACAGCTTTAAGACCGACTTCAATCCAAGGACCGCACCTACTCCCGACTCCAGATTTGGCTCACCAGAGTGTCGTAGTTCGGGCGATCGCGTCGCAGACGACATCCGAGGGTGTGCCACGCGGACTGGCCGATCCATTGCTGTAGTGTGCTCCAAAGCGGAGCACCGTCCATCCTCAGGGAGACTGCAATCTGAAACTGCACCCAGTCCGTCGTGACCTCGGTGGAGAGGGGCCGGATGCTTTTGAATCGAAGTAGCGTCTCCTCCGTGGTGGCCTTCCGAACCTGCACAATCTGTGCCATCAGGTCTGAGGTCGAGACTGCCCGAAGAGCAGTCTCCACCTCCAAGGCCTGCTTCGCCGAGTTCCATTTCAGGATCTTCCAGCACTGTTCGCTGTCCAGCCAGCCCAGGGATCGAGCATGCTCCATGGCCTGCTGTGATTTGGCCGTTTCCGTTAATCTCTCCTGGAGAGAGATCAGCAGCTGCTTGAACATCGTGAGCTTCAGGGAGAAAGTCAGCTTGTCCGGAGTTTCCTCCCTGATCGCCCTCCACTTGTCCGCCGCTTGGCACAAGACCGGAATCATGCCATCGTTCCCCGTCCGCATGAACAAGTACATCGTCATGTCTTGGCGGAGGGATGCAATGACTTGCTCCTGCCTCAGGGCAAGCTGGGTGAGCTTCTCCACTCTCCCCTCCAGCCACGTGGACCGAGGAGCCCTGTCCGGTACCCATGGTGAGTCCTGATCTTCTTCCAAGCCAGTGGAGTAGGCCCACATTCTGGCCGACGGGTAGACCCCCTGAGGTAGCGGAGGGTGCTGCTTGCCCTTTCCTTTGCCCTTGCCTTTGCCCTTGCCTCGTCCCTTGGATGGGTCCTGTGGTTCCAGACGTTGTCTCTTGCCCAAGACCTGTGCGTCCCGAGCTCCAGGTGCAGTCTGGTCGCGCTTGAGCGGCCCCATCTGTCCGAAGAAGAGCTTCTCCTGCTCGTCCAGGTCCATCTCCGCTCCCGTCATGTTGCTGCTGTACCGCCAGAAAAGCACACAAGCTAAGAACGTGGCACTGGTACCAGTGCCTGTCTTTATTAATCTGTGTGAGGTGGCAATATCTACAGGGCACAACAGTGTGTCGTCGGAAACCTGAGAGCAGCTTACGAACTTCCGGTTGTTGAGCCTTCCAATTCGGATGCACAGCTGTAAGGTGGCATTTAAGCCCCCCTGGGGTTGCAGCCCATTGCATGCAGATCGGACAGTGGTGTGCAAGATATGTTTGCACCTGCTTGTTGAGGGGCAGGTCAAACCATTTGCCCCGGGCCAATGCATCCCGGACCTCCGGCCAGGTACACAGCGGGACATTCGGGGTACAAGGAGGGGACTGCACCTCATCAGCTTCATGGGGACAGCAAGATGAGGTAGCCAGGTCTTGCTGATACACGCCTTCGAGACCCCTTGCAGCAGGAGCCGAGGGTAGCGACTCCGTAGCCTCGTGTGGTTCCTGATTCGGTGCGGTGGGGCTCAGCGGGGCAACAGGATCCACAGGAGTAGCTGTGGCTGGATCTGGCGTCAAAACAGAAGGCGGTTTGTCCCTGAGAACCTTGCATCGATTCTTCTTTATGTGCTTAATCAGGTTGTCCCACTGCCTGAAGCGATGTCGGCAGGTGGGCAGGCCTCCTGTACCATGCGCGAAGCGATCAAAAGGCTGAGTATCGCACTGAGGTGTGCGTTTGCTATGCTTCTTAGCCTCGTGCGACCGCAGAAGGCGGAAGGAAGCAAAGCCCTGGCCGCACTCCACACAAGTGTGAGGTAGCAGCCCCACCTCCGGTTCGGCAGTCGCAGTCCATTGCACTTCCTTCTCGGCCTGTAGCATAGCCGCCTGTTCTCGAACGTCCTCAAGTGTTGTCTCCTGGACAAAAGCTGAGTGGTCCTGTAGCAAACGCAGCCGTTTGTACAGAGCGGTGGCCTCCTTCGTGAGGCTTTCCAATGCCGTGGACACCTGTAGACGGTGATGCACGTGCATGGTAGGCTCTTGTTGTAGATGCGCATACGAGTGCGCCATGGCACGGGCGTGTTTGATGATGAGGGCCTGCACTCTCCCAATGTCCCGTGGACCTAGCCTGACAGCAGCCAGTCCATAAAGCAGTGTGGGCAAAACAGTCGACTTCCAGAGGGAAACTCTAGCAGCCAGCTGGAGCTGCCTGGGAGAGCAGAGAATTTTCCTCAGGCGTTGCCAAGCGGCGTTAGCTGCCTGAATGCGATGCAGGGCCGTATGGCTCGCCATTGCATGGTATGAGATCCTGACACCCAGATACGTGTGCTGCTCGCGCAAGGGTATTCGATATTCTGTTCCTCCAGGAGTTCGGAAGCGCAGGAAATCCCCCTCCGAGGTAGTGAGGCAGTGCCTGCGCCTCCATTTCTTGAGGAAGGACCCTCGATGTCGGAGGAGGAAAGCCGATTTCCCCGCATTGACAAGCATTCCCTGTGCCGTCAGAGCATCCAGCACAAGCCCAAAGCGATAGAGGGCCTTGTCCAGACCTGTGGTGGTAGTCTCGGTCTCCTTAAGGTGTATGTCGTCGGCATAGGTGGTGGAGTGAGCCTGGAGCCAGGGTTGCATGGCATCAGGCGTGGTGCCATCCGAAATGTGTTTGTATATCCAGCCCACTGCCATAGCCCACAGGGTGGGTGCTAGTTGGCAACCCTGACGCAGGCCCTGCTGGGCAGGTATCTCCGCCTGTTTTCCCAAGTGCTCCACCGTGTAGCAGACCTGGTAGTACCACGACATGATTGCATGTCGGAGCGTCTCAGGCACCCCCGCCTCATCCATCGCCCCATCCAGCAGTGGCCATCTGACCAAATCAAAAGCACTAGAGAGGTCCAGCGACAATTGAATTCCCACAAAGCTGGGCGCAGGAGCCGGTAGACACTCCTGTCGATCCGCCACTGTGCGAGTGGCGTGAGAGCACTTCTGCTCAACATACCTGCAGTGTGCAGCAACTCTTTGTATTGCCATAGCCGCATCTCTATGCGGGAGGTAGGCAAATTGCGGAACACCTCGAAGGTAGTCGGCAGCGAAGGGCCGGAGTTGTACCTGAAGCAGTCGGGCGTAGGCACGTCCGCTAGATTCCGTCAGGCCGATCGGCAGCAGGTTCTTCGGAGACAGTGGTCGAGGTATTTTGGGCACCAGGACGAGCCATGCATTCCTCCACAGCTGGGGGATGCTTGTCCATTCCTTAGCCCACTGGGCAATTATAGGGGCCACCACATCGGATGTAATGCGCCAGAGCGCGTTGGAGGCAAGAGCCGGTGGAGTGGCTTTGTGAGGTGAGAGTGTAGCCAGGGCCCTGGCCAAAGCCACGGGTCCATGTGCAACTGGATCTCGGCAGGGGGGGGACCTGCCGTCTCAGGATTGGAGTCCGCAGCATAAAGGCTTCGATAGTGCCGTTCTAGCTGCTGGAGCTGCTCAGCTGGTTCCTGCAGTCGACCCTGCGGATCACGCAGCTGTACTTTAACGCGGTGCTGCTTCGGGGCCAGGGAGCGCACGCCTGCGTAGAGGGTTCTAGTGTCTCGTGCGTGAGCAGCCTTCTGCAGGTCCTCGATTCTATCACGATACCACTGCTTCTTGCTTTCCCTGCCCGCTTTCCTAAAGTCTCGATGTGCCTGTCTGAAGTCTTGATAGGCGCGGGCAATGCGGAGCGGATCCTGTGGTGGAGTCCTGGCAAGTAGCTTCCACCGGCGATAACGCTCCCACAAGCTCTTAATGCCACCTTGCATGGCAGGCGTTTGCCAAGTAGCCAGGCGTTGTGTCCTAGCAGGAGCAGGGAAGAGCTCCGTGGCGCATTGGACAAGCAGCTGATTAAGGGATAAGAGGTTATCAGCCGTATGAACTCTGTTTTGGACATGTCGACAGAGCTCAGCCCATCTGGGGTCAGTGGGGTTCCGACTGAGTTGCACCACCGCCCAGTGGTCCCACGTCCGTCGCACCGCCGGGGGCCTGTTGAGACGTGTGAAGCGAATGAGGGGCAGGCTAGCAAACACCGGTATGTGCTTGCCTCCGAGTCTCCACTCGGCTAGCCCCAGCGGTTTGGGACGGGCCTGCTTGGCGCGATTGTCAGTCTGCTCAACCCGCATGAGAATATGGTCAATAAGACTAGAGCCTTTGGAGTGGATGAAGGTGGGTCCCGAGGACCTGCACCAGGAGTTTAGGTGGACCAGGTTATGGGCCTCAAGGATGTGTTGCAGCCTGGACTGGTCCGGCGGCGGGGTGCCAGAGCCAACTCCAATGCGTACACCTGCATGCAGGCTACTCGGCAGAGGACAATTGAAATCCCCTACCAGCATAAGTGTGCTACGTTTGGGCACCCGACGAAGTTGCTCGTGAAGGGCCTGCCAGATTTCGGCCCTGAGTATCTTGGAGTCCTTGGCCGCGGAGGGGTGGCCGTTGTGCGGTTTCTGGTAGATATGCAGCACATCAGCCGTCCATTGATGGTGTATGATGCGGATATGCTGAATACGCCCCGGCTTGGGATCGGCATAGACTATTTGCGCTTGTTTGAGGAGATCTTTGTGGACCAAGACCGCAAGCCCCGCCGATTTATTGTCTGTGGTGGGCGAAGTGTACACCGTCCACTGGGCCGTGATAAAGGTAGGGGCTACGGTGGCACCCCAGTGGGTTTCCTGCACACAAATGAGCTGCGGACGTTCCAGCGGGGGAAGTTTTTCCACCGTCAGCAAGAGTTCCTGCCATAGATGGGAGGAAAGACCCCCAGCATTCCAAGTCATGGCAAGGATGCGATCATGGCTGCTCTGCAGGGCTGCCTGTCGGAGTTGCCGAGTCGGATCTGGTGTAGTTCGCACTCCCTGGTAACCTCGGCAGAGTTGGCGGAGTGTACAGACGCGGCCTCTGTAGACCGTATGCTGATCTTCATGCTGGGCCGCTCTGCGGAGAGCACGTTTGTAGGAGCGCTTCCTGGCAAAGCTAAGTGCTGCAGTGGGCGCAGCCATGGCCTGACCTGGCCTGGTGGGTGAAGGGCTGCCAGACGCAGCAGGTGGCCAATGTCCTGATAGAGGAGCGCCTCTGGTTGGCACAGCAATTATTGTAGCCATGAGCCATCGGAGCGTCCAGGGACCACGCCGAGACGACCGAGCGGCCGTGCCAGCGGATCCAGTGGTTGCGGTACCTGGGGGCGGGTCACGTCCAGCGTGGGCTCGGTTCACGGTAAACTGCCGTCGAGACGCAACAGCCCCGCCTGATTGCACAGAGCGGGTAAGATGCGGTAGTGCTGGAGCCAGGAGAGTACACAGACAGACCGGAATCTTGCTCAGATAGCAAAGCATGTAGCGGGGCTTGGGTGCAGGCACGTAGTACAGTGCAACACGGGACTCTAAGTGAGGGCACCTCCTACCCATTCTAGTCCAGGTGGTATTATAGCATGGGCCAATGCTAGTGGGAGTTTCACGGTGTGATGGGCGTAGATGAGAGGTCCAAAGCACAGGTAGTGGCTTTGGAGTACTAAACAGGGAGCCATCAAGGGCAGTCCCTGTGAGGATGAGACAGTGAGAATGCTCATGCCACGGCTTCCCTCCGAACCCAACACGACAGCCTTGCAGGGCACAATTACCATGCAGGGGGTCCGAACCTCAGTCCATGGCCTCAAGGTCAAGGATGTCTTCGATATGTGGGGTCGACTTGTTTTTGGGCATCTTATTGCGACGACCCTCTGAAATCCCAAGGACAGGACGGGTGGTTGCCGGGCGAAAACTATTGTAGTGTAAGCGACATCCTTCACACCTTGGGTTGGCCAGGTAAAAGACAGGGCCCTCAGAATCATCCTCCTGCACACACAGCATGGCGGCTGGCCTGTTACAGAGCAAGAGGATGTGCGGCCTCCTTCCAATAGCGAAGGCAGTCCTGACACGACAGGAGCGGTAAAACCGCAGCAGTCAGGAGGCTCCCCGACCTTTGAACCTGCTGAGTTCACCCAGAGGCGCGTGCCATCTCCTGACAGGTGATAAGGAGACACGTGCCGCCCAAAGCTACGAGGCAGCACCTGCGCCTGGGCAGATTCGTATCCACGGCAAGGCCGGTAGCGGCCTGGCCTGCCTGCGGTGCTCCCAGCAATCCCGGATACATGCACTATTAGGAGCGGAGCAGACCTCTGGCATACCGCACAGGTCTTGTCGTCCTGGTAACTATCCGGCCATCCCTGACAATGGCAGACAGGGAGATGTGGTGCCATGGCTTGTGACCTCCGGCCTGCTGCCAGTGAAGCAGACAAACCTGGGAGGACAAGGCAGTGCAGATGCAGGCTGGACCTGCATGCACAGAATCGGGCACCAGCCGGGATGGAGCTCGGAGTCCGCGGGGGCGTCCGCACACCTAATATCATTAGGTGGCCAAGAGGGCAGCTCAGTTGGGAGCCGCGAGCCTGCAAGGATCTGGGCATGAAGTTTGGCGTTCGTGCCAGGGATCTGCCAAGGCCTAGGCAGGGCAGCGGAGAGCCAGGCGCAGAAGACCGTCCGGGCACCAACCTCCGCCTACAAGGTAGGGGCGAGGCAGTCTCCGCCGAGTTTTGTCTGTTGTCGTACCTGTACATAATTAGAGGCAAGCACTCGCAAGAGTGGGCAATGCTTGGACCGGGCACCCAGAGCAGGTAGTATGGGCGCAGCAGGCGGTGGAGCCCGCCTAAGTACAGGATCAGAAGCAGTCCGAGTCGTGCTTCCCGCTTGCAGGCAGCAGCAAACCCTCAGATATGCTCGGCTCGATTGGGAGTCTCGCCGCCGACGCTTCGGCTCCTCGGACTTTTCATCCTCGGAGGTGAGATGCCAGAATGGCTTTGCCCTCGGCCGTTCAGCCAGTCGGGCCGTAATGGACGAGGAGTACCTAGGCTCATTTCTCCGGTCCGCCCCTTCTTTCAGCCTTCGCTTGCGCGGGCGGGCATCATCAGCGGCTGTGCTCCCAGAGTCCTGGCCAGAATGAGCATTGTCAGCAGGGGCCCCAGCATCTGTAGCTGCCGGGGTCGGAGCACGGCACATAGTGTCGGCAGTGGAGCAACCGGGCTCAGTGGTATGGCTGTTGGAGCTTACAGCCTCGGCCTTCTCTCCTCCGGGAACCTTACAGGCCCAGGAGCAGGCCGGGATGCAGGGGCCTCGGTCGGGACCATCGTCGGGGTCTGCAGAGTTTCCGGCCCAGAGGCAGATCCAGGTGTAGCTGCAGTTCCAGATCCAGGCATGGGCCCAGGTAGCGTCGAATGCTCCGGGTGCTCGGCCGGAGCAGTTGTCATCGGGCCAGTCTCGGGCGCAACCGGTGCCGGTGCAGTACCAGGCCTTGGAGGTGGGGTGTCAGGAGCAGTCGCCGTTGAAGGCTGGGCCACCATGTCATTCATAGAGTCCATGTCTGGCTTAGGTCGGGAGGGGCCAGATCTCTCCTTTGGTTTCGGCTTGGCGTACTCCCTGGGCGGCGCAATGGTGGTCTTCTGCTCCGCAGTGAGTGCCGCAGCGTCGTGGGGGTCCTCGGCCTCGACCTCCACTTCTACCCATTCCTCCTCATCGCAAGACCTGGTGGCAGAGGAATCCGCCGCACTCATCTTGGGCGTCGGCAGGAGCCTATTAGTCCTGGTCATCTCCTCGCCGTCAGCAGCAGCCTTAGTTGCCTGAGCATCTTCAAGACCAGTGCTCTTCTCAGGCTTTGGCGGCACCAAGGTCCGCAGCGACTGCCACCCCAGTAGCCACCGGGCGGAGTACACCGTTAACGGTGGAGGTGTGACTCTCCACCTCATCGACGCATCCATGCCGTCGTCCTGAACTTGCCCCTGAGGAGGTCTATAGACGACGTGTGCACGAGCTATGGTGTACACCTTTCTGCGCTCCTCCGCCGTGCCCTGCAACACACGTACGTTGAAAGCGGAGTCATCCGAGTCCCCGCTCTTCAAAATGACAGCGTGGTATCCATGGATTTTGCGATGCGCACCGCCAACCACTGTCACATCCGTGCCTGCTGTCAGTTCGTCGGCCTTGCAGATGAGTGCAGCGTCCAAGGGCGCTGGGGGGACTTTCGGCTTCTTTCTGCCCATCGCGGTGGCCCCAGCAGAGAAGAGCAGCCTCAGCCTAAACCTCTGGCGAACTAAAGGCAGCAGCAGAAAGGAACCTGCACTCAGCTGGGCCAGCGACGGGGAGGGTGTCGTACATGACGCTCCACGCGACCTCCCCTTGAGGCTGGTAGAGCCCAGAGTCTGACCTGAGTGGTCTGAGCGGGGACCCTGGTGGAGGGCCAAGGCTGACAGGGGCTTCCGGCGAGGCTGATGTTGCAGCCAGCGGCGGCGCCGCAGAAACACCCCCTGAGCCGAGAGCTAGGTGGTAGCATTCGATCAGCATCGCTGCAGTGGCCTGCCAGGGCAGCCATGGGCAGCACCACGTGGGAGACCTCAGTCATCGTTGCATAGTGTGATAGCATGCTCCTGTGCAGAGGCTGCAATGCAGGGGTGCGCCGGCAAAAGAGTGAATCAATCTTTCCAGCCCCTGCGCAGTCCAGTCGTCCCAGCAAGAGATGCCATGTAAGGCTGTGCACATTACCCTCCTCAAGCTGTAGTTGCTCAGTTCGGGTTGTGGGGCTCGATGATGACCGTGATCTTCCAGCCGCCACCGGTGGTGTGGCTGGTCTGGCTGACCGCCTTTGCTTTGGCGCTGCCCTGACTGACGGAGCCTGGTGGGCGGCATGGGTCCAGCAGGGGCGGTGGCAGGCGCGGACGCCAGGGCCCCAGCTGTGACCATCGTCTTAGGCACCGGTGCAGTGGGCACGTGGGGATGTCCAGGCCCTGGTCCGGATCCAAGCAAAGGCATGGGCGCCGACATCGGAGGAGGTGCCAAAGGTGCGGCCGGAGCAGTTGGAGCCGGAGCAGCTGTAGGGCCTGTGGTTGCCAGGGTCGAGAAAGGCGTGGGTCCAATAGGCCATGTTTCAGGTTGCGCCGGTGTCGACGGCGGAGGCCCCGAAGGTGGGGGCCCAGAGGTCGGCATCGCAGGACCAGCCTTCGCCTCAGAGCTTGCCTTGGGCTCTGGCGGAGAGCGGCTTCTTGTCCTGGCCAAGCCGTTGACTGGCATCGGCGGTGGCGGTCCATTCCGAACCGATCCTGAGGCTGTCGCCGCATCCCCAGGCTCACTGCTGGTGTCCTCCCAGATGCGTCTGCGAGTACTCGGGCTCGTGGACGTGTCTGAGTCCATAGTGCTCTTCGCCTTCGCCTTTGGCGTTCTGCCCTCCTTGGGCACCATGCGAACCTTGGGCGTTGCCCCCCTGCGATTGGGTGGCATGGTAGCACCCTTACTATGCTCACTGTCCAATCTCGAGCCTGAGACATACCCGCGGGTGCATGCGCTGACAGATTGCCTGCATATACTCCCTCAACAGGAAATGCAATTGCAATTGCACAAGGACCACCAAGCTGCAAACGGGGCCCCGACTCTTCAGCAGTTCTCCACGGAGCGGGCTCAGGTGTGCTCTGAGCCATGCAGGCCGGGGGCATCACAAAGGCAAGAAGTGCAAGGACAAACCACAAGGGGCATGGGTGGAGCCCCCTGGATCTGATGCCATCCTGCAGCCTACAGACATGTTCAGTTGGGGTACCAGAACCTTCTAGCGGGCCATACGTGTTGCTAAAAGCAGCCTCGGTTTCACACATCATTTCTCACACAAGCTGGAGCCCAGGGGCTTAGTAGTAGTAGTAGTAGTAGTAGTAGTAGTAGTAGTAGCAGTAGCAGTGGTCGTGGTAGTGGTAGTGGTAGTGGTAGTGGTAGTGGTAGTAGTAGTAGTAGTAGTAGTAGTAGTAGTAGTAGTAG
>CAJNDV010003969.1:0-12588 GCA_905221635.1 Symbiodinium sp. CCMP2456 | reverse complement strand
AGCAGTAGTAGCAGAAGTAGCAGTAGACGTAGAGGAGGAGTAGCAGCAGAGAGACCAGGAGAGTAGTGGCAGTCGTCGTCGTCGGAGTGGTGCAGCAGAAGCACCACAGCAGTGGCAGCATCACTAAATCCAGGCAACTCTGCGCCGAGAGCCCAAAGGCTGGTGAAATACGACACGACGTCACGGAGAGCATCTCGGCCGGAATGCATGCCAAAGTGCCGCGCGCACATCATCGGGTGTCTTTGCCACATCAAGCGGTCCTGTATCTTGGTCATACCTGGCAATGCATGCAAAGCACGAAAGGATAGAAATGGCAAGAGAGAGAGAGAGAGAGCGACAGAGAGAGAGAGAGAGAGAGACTGAGAGAGACAGACAAACAGAGAGAGAGAGAGAGAAGAGAGAGAAGAGAGAGAAGAGAGAGAGAGAGAGAGAGAGAGAGAGCGGGAGACAGACAGAGAAAGAGAGAGAGAGAGACAAACCAGAGACACACAGAGAGAGAGAAGGAGAGACGAGAGAGAAAAGAAGAGAGAGAAGGAGCGAGAGAAGGAGCGAGAGAAGGAGAGAGAGAGAAGAAGATAGAGACAGACAGGGAGACAGACAGGGAGACAGAGAGACAGGGAGATAGACAGAGAGACAGACAGAGAGACAGACAGGCAGACAGACAAACAGACAGAGAGACAGACAGACAGGCAGACAGACAGACAGGCCGACAGACAGACGGACGGACGGACAGACGCACGGACAGACGGACAGCCGGAAAACTACACCAAACAAAAGATGTCAGGTTGAACAAATATGGAAAAGTGTCACATCAGCGATTCAACCTCGCACAAAGGCAGCAACAAGTATGTGGCAAGTGAAACCAGCAACACAGCGCAAATAAACCACCCCTAGCACACACCGTAATTGTTGGGATCTTCGTTGATAACAAGGATTCTCAGAACGGTGAGCGAAGTGTTGAGAAACCCCACGAATACCTGCAGGATTGAAGTTTGCTCCTTAACATGCAGGATCCGAAGCGGTCGACATCATCAAGCCGCTGGCACAATGGGTGTGCTCTGGTGTTTCTCGGCATGCATGGTGTTGCAAAAACCAACACAATGACACATTAGGGCATGAGGGGTCAGAGGTCTATGCTTCGAACAGCAAGGCACTCGGCGCTCATCGACGGAACCGGCTGGGTGTCCCAGAAAGCATGCTCTCGTGCGCTGGCACGGCGAGACTCCTTCGGAGAGAAAAGCTGCGAATGTCTTCCCTGAAAGGGCTTGCCCGGACCATTCTACTTTGGTTTGTTCGTCTGACATCTACACAAAGCCGAGAAACGAAAATGAGATGAAAGAGCGAAAGATACTTCTGACATCTAGTGAGTCTAGTGACTGTGTGAATGCGGGTCATGGTGCATGATAGCAGTGCAACAGTTACAAAAAAGATTGAACAAGTTCCAAAACAAGGAACTCTCATCATCATCATCATCATCATCATCAACACCACCATCGTCACTGTCCTCACAAACATCGCTATCATCATAATCGCCGCTCAGATCGTCACTGGGATTATTAGCACTAGAAGCAAGGCTGCAGAACAAGGTCTCCTTTTTTTCACTGGTCTAAGTTCTGGTCTACGCGATCTTCCGGGAAATGGAAGCACAAGTGGTGCAAATCACACTGCAACACAACACAAATGCTACGCGCATGACTGCCGAACACCTCTGAACTCACATGAACATTGCCTTGCCCGGCAAGTCGAGAGTACAAACTTGTTATTTGAGAGCTCGGCAGCTGGCCCAAGAAGAGATGATGATTAAGACGTATGGAATTGCAGCATTCGGAAACATTTTCTTCAGGACAGCACGTACAGCTTGTTGGGGCCAGATCTTTGCACGAGTCTTGCTCTTCTACATTTCAAGCGTCAGAAGTCTTTGGGTCCCAAGCTCAGTTTTGAATAGAGTTAAAAGAATGCCGTGGGCCCTTCACAAGTAAGCGCACGACGTTGCGGGGTTTACAGCACGTGCTCTATCCGATAGATAAATAAACATATATATATATATATACAGATATGTATGTGTATATATGTATATAGATATGTATATATAAATATGTGTGTATATATATATGTATATATATGGTGCAGCACAGCTCCGATTGGGGAGAAAATCTCTTGCTTCCCGGGCAGGGTGTGCACCCGGCTGGCCATTCCATATTCCTACGGTTGGACGATGTTGATAGTTTGAGACAGCGAATGGCCTCGTCCTTCGAACTACTTCAACAATACAGGTGCAGAAAGCACTCGTTTGCCCTGAGGCCTCTGTATTGCTTGGATGCCTTGGCCCGTACGTCGTATTTGCATAAGATATCGCAACAGGAAAGCCGCGAAAGATCCGAAAACCTGACAACCTGGGCTGGCCGGCTCTTGGTTGCCTGAATGTCTTCGAAATCTACAAAGAAGCTGCTTGCATGCGCCTCGCAGGGACCTCGCTTCCGCAACATTTGCAGCAGCTGGGTCTGAGAGTCAGCGGTTTGCGTCTCACCCTCCTGCGAAGGAAGGCCCACCGTCTCCCTGATCGCCACTGCCAACCCTAAGAATGACAACGACGGCAAGTGTAACAACCTCCGAATCACCACTATCATCACCAAACTTGCTGGAAAATCAACGCAACCTCAAGATCATCATCAACGCCATCATCATGACCACCACCGCCACCGCAACATCAAAGCAACCAGAACTGCGCGTTTTGCAAAAGTACGCAGACAGCCAGCCAGGCGGGCAGGCTGGCAGGCACGCAGACAGACAGACAGACGGACAGAAACACGTATGAACGGGTATCTGCATCTTTGGAAATGTATATATATACACACACACAAACACACAACTACTGTACACATCAAGTTGTCTGTTCATTTTGGCTTCGATGATTGCCTTTCGTTTCTACTTACTCACTTGCCCCATATACTTCTTGCTCATCTGGCTCATCTTATGTCTTCGGGGTCGTTATATAGCTGACAAGTTAGAAACATACATAAACACATACGGATGCAGGCATGCAAGCATGCATACATGCATACATGTACATGCGCTCACAACAACAAATACGTCAACATGGGCACTTTCAAAGATCCTTGTGCCAGGACTGAACCCTTGTGCTTCCCTCGGCACGTCCTCGCCATCATTTGTCTCGGTGCTCGGGTAACCTCCGTCTTTCTTGCCGGCCTTCTTCCTTGGCTTTGGGAACGGCTGCTACGGGAATTTATGCAAAGGTTACACCCACTCGCTGTACGATAGAAGCATGTAGAAGACAGTGGACAGACGGCCTCGATGTTCCATTGCCCTTCAGGGTCCGTCTGAAGCTGCGTGCTATTGGCTTGCTTGAATTCTTTTGACGCCTGTTGCCGGGCACATTTAGAAGATCGCGAAATAATGAGCTCCATAGCAACCCCTGCTGACAGCAGCCAAGAGTCTTCTTCTTTTTCTTCCCATCCCCGGCCTGGGTTGCTTGCGACTGTTCTGGGTTGAATCTCAGGTGTGTGGCGGCTGGACCGAAGCCTCGGTGCTGCCTCCTTCTCCCTCGACTTCTTCCTCCTCAGCCTCCAGTTCCTGCCAAAATGACAATGCGGAATTCCCCAATTCAACTCGGCTGAACCGTGGCGAATTAATTCATTGGGAAGGCAACACCGGCGTCCTTGCTCGCGCTCTTGTCGCTGTCAGCCATGGCTTTGAACTGACTAGTGAAGTTCGGAACAGATGCTGTCTGTGGCTGAGAACCGGTTCGGATTTGCCAGGCGGGTCACCTGTTTTGTCTCAGCTTATTCGTCCAACCGTTCCTTTGCTGTCGTGAAGTTCCGGCTGAGCACACGAAGCGAACAAACCATCGAAACACCATGCCGCTCTCAGGCACAACATCAATTGTTGCGACATGATCGATTGCACTAGCTACGAAGCAACAGTCCGCATACACATGATCGTCGGCTGCACACGATACCAAACCCAAAAGGCTTACCCTCCAAGGTTCTGCAAAATGCTGACATGCTGCCTTTTCAGCCTCCGAACGAAGCCAGCCCCCCCTAGGCAAGGATCCACGAGATGAGGTCCTTGAGAAGAGCTGTCTGACATCGCACAGCCCTGGAGCACAAACACACATTACAGCATAGAGCTCTGAAAAAAATGCCCTGGCAGGAGCTCCGTTTACTGGCTCATCTGTTGATGGTCTGCCTGCGTGCAGCTACTCGGTGCACCGTCGTCGTCGTTCCAGTCGTCGTCGCCACCCTTCGGTGCCGGCATACCGTCGTCGTCGCCCAAGTTGTCATCGCCACCCTTCGGCGACGGCGCAGCCCAGCGCAACACCGTCATCGCCGCAGCCGTCATCGCCCCTTAGTTCGGTGAGTCGTCGGACCAGTCGTCGTCGCCGTTCGCCCGTTGTCGCCGCAGTCGTCATCATCGCCGCCGTCGTCGTCGTCGCATCGTCGCCGCCCTGCGTCCCGCGTCGCCCGCCAACGTGCAGGACCTAGTGAGCCGGCACCGTCCGAGCCGTCGCCGTTGTTTCCGCGCCGTGGTTTGGCTCTAGGACAACATTTGTAACACGGCTCCGGGTAACGTTTGGGGCAACGCGGCTCTGGGCGTGTCTATGGGTTTCGCAATTCGGCGGTCGCCGCCGCTCGCCCGCCGCCGTCCTCCCCTCGTCGGCGCGTCGCCCCGGTGCCGTCGTCTCCGCTGGATCGTGTCGTCGTCTCCACTACGTCCCCGCCGCGTCGTCGTCGCCAGCCCGAAGCCCCCTGCCGGCCACGTCGTCGTGGTCGCAGTCGTGTCGCCGCAGCATCGTGTCGCCGCAGTCGTTGTCGCCGACCCTTCGTTGCACCGCCGGTGAACCCCCCGGTGTCGTCAGTGTCCCCGCTTGCCGTCGCCCGTGGCTGCCCACCCGCCCGCTCGCCCGCTGCCGGCCGTCGTGTCATCGCTGCCGCGTCGTCCAGCCGCCATTCGTCCGCGTCCGCCAGTCGTCCGAGCCGAAGCCCCCCTGTCGTCGTCCGTGCGTCGTCGCCACCACCGTTGTCGTCGTCGTCGGTCGTTGTCCTCGTCGTCGCCACCGTCATCGCGCCATCGTCGCCGCCGTCATCGTCGNNCAACACTCTCGGTCACGGGTCGCGCTGCCGTTGTGGTCGTTCGCGTGGGGTCGTCGTCTCCGTCGTCATCTCCGTCCTCGGTCATGTTATGTTCGCCGCTATCGGTCGCCGGTTGTCGTCGTCTGGTCGTCACCGTCGTCCGCCGCCCGTCGTGCCGTTGTCGTCGTTGATCCTCGCCTCTACATCTTCATCCTCACCCGTCGTCGTGCTCAGCCNNACCCTGCCGCCGGCATCGCCGACCTGGGCCTGGGATGTTACACGTCCGTCGTCGTCGGGTCGCCGTCGTCGTCGTCGGGTCGTGGCTGTGCTCGCCGCCGCCGGTTGGCAGTGTTTCGATGTTGGCGCGAGCCGGGGACAGAACACGACAAAACATGAGGGCCACACCGGCACTTCCGATTCTGCACCTCGATTCTGCAGAAAAACGCGCTTGTCTAGAAAACGAGGGAAACGGCCGCACTTCTACTCCAGCCGTGCCTGGTTGAGCTTCGACGTGAGGCCTCCAGACAATGACACGTTCAGCACAGTCCGCGCTGCAGACTCTGAAGAGCTCGGAACAATAATCCACATGTGCACCCTAAAACGCACGTCTGATGAAATTCTAGTGGATCATCAACCAGCTTCCACGCATGCAAGCGCCTGGATTTATCCTTGCATCGCCACTTTGTCGTCCTGGTGTATTCACGTGTGCTCACTGGTCTCTTCTGGACCTCACATTTCCATCGGAAGCCGCTATTTCACCGTCATTTCCAATTCGACGTGGCGGGCCGAATTCCTAGAAAATTGAACAGGGATGTCGGGCTGGTCGGACTGCACAAACACCAGCGAAGCTCGCTGTCCTGCCAAGTACTCCGCGTCTACTTCGATGAAGCTCTTGTCGCTCCACCAGTCTTGCAAGAGGAACCGATCCTGGCCGCTTTTTTTTCTGTGGCCGACCAGAACCATGGCATGAAGGCCGACTTCATTGCTGTTGTCTTGGCCGAGGTGCTGGTGGATCTTGGCGTCCAGGAAGTTCTCGGTGACCATGAAGCCGGACACCAGGGCGGGGCCGAACTCCTTGAGGTTACTGATGATTACATCGATAGTGGCTTGCCCGACAATTTTGTTGACCATGGATCTGCAGTCGAATCCTTCGAGTCCCGAAGCGTTCGCCAGGATCTGGGCGAGGAAAGCTTGGCTTGACCCAGCTTCGTCTTTGAAGATGTGGTCCTCCAGCTCCTGAGCGGTTCTGTACTTTCGGATGTAGTCTGCCAGGTCCAGCATCTTGCTTGTGCCGGTCGGGCTGCCCGCCTGCATCGCTACGAGGTAAGCTTGAAGCACAACTGGGGCGTGCATGTAGCACAGTCCGGAGAGCTGCACACGCTCCAGCAGCCCGCAGCTTATACGTGGATCGTCGCGGAACGCCACATAGGACGAATTACCCCGCCACGACGGGAGTGAGTCCAGTAAGCGAGTGAAGGAGTTGCTGTCGTCCAGCAAACTCTCGCTCTTTTCGCGTTCCAGGACGAGGCGCTCCAGGCGCTCCAGCGACTCCTCATAGATGTCGTCTGGTAGCAGCAATGCTGCGAACTCGGCTCTTCTTACTGCCGATGCTTTCTGCCTCAAGACGCCCTTGGCGTAGAGGAACAGCAACATGATCCCCTGTTCATCGAGCTCCGTCGGCATGCTCTGCCCATCTGAAACCATTAACTGTGCCGCTGCTCCGATGTCTTCCATGCTGAGGTTCCAATCATCCGCCTTCTCCTGCATGTGCTGCTTAACTACTGCCAGTTGCGCCTTCTCGGCCTTCATCCGAACCCGGTCCTCTCCAAGCGCCTCTCCGCGCGCTTCTCCACGCGGCTGCCCGACGCTGCAGAACTTGGGCTGTCCTCTGCGGTGAAGGCGCAGTGCGAGCCCCGCAAAGGCCAGCATGGGCGTGGGCATGGCCTTCGACGGCTGGCGCTCTGTGCTGCCGGCGCAGCCTTTTACAGCAGTTTTGGCTAGTGGACCATCGACCGCGAAGACCTGAGACGGAAGCATTCTCCTGCTGTGCACAAGGCATCGTGACGCCATGGCACACGAGGAAGCCTAGAAGATCGCAAATGAGGCAGTTCGAAGTGCAGGCTGCGCAGGCGCAGGATCCCTGACCAACAAACTGCAAAAAAGCTGTCAGCCACGCTCCTCTCCACTGCCCGTCGTTGCCGGAGCCGGCAGGCCTGATGAGCGCCACACACTCAACGCCAGCAGCTCGAACGGAAGCCAGAAGCTTGGAGAGAGATGGCAGCTGCGCGAAGGCAAGAATCGGGCGAGTTTATGAAAGCTTCACAGCGGCTAGCGACTCGAACTCAGAAGATCGCAACACTGGCGGAGGAGCAGTCACGACCCAACCTGCCTCCCCAAGCGAAGTCGTGACTAGGACGGCCTGGCCAGAGTGGGCGGGTGGGGAGCTTCCCGGAGACGTGGGAAAGGACAGGCGAGCGCAGCACTGGAAAGGCAGGGCTTCCGGCTGAGGGGTGCAACCTATACCTACCAGTCCTACTCCGACCTGGAGCTGTGGGGTGGGGGACCCCGTTGTCATTAAGAAAAGAGCAAAAAGGCCAAAGCGAAGAGACCCGCTTCACCAAAGTCCCAGTGCTCTTTGAAGTGAAAGCGTCCCTGAAGCTCCGAACAAGCTCCTCATCCTGAAGAGCCCCCGCCGCATTGACCAAGGCACAGCCCAGCTCTGAGGCAGAGGGGTCCTGCAAAACGATTGTCCGAAGCTTCCTCAGCTGCAAAGTCCGCACCTCGGACTCTTCGCGGTGCAGTTTGCGGCGGCTGCACGTGACGGCACCGTTGAGCGCGACTTTGCAGAACGAAGGCCTGGCTCTCAGCCTCGCTTGCGACAGTTACAGCATTGCGCAGGCGGACGCGGCCATCTCGGCCGCCATAACAGCCGCCTTGGCGCCGCACGAGACGGCGGTCCAGCGAGATGCCGCGATCGCAGCCGCGCTTGAAAGCTACGATACCGAGGTCTACGCACTGATAGCTGCCGCGCTGACTGCGTACAGCACCACTGCTCAAACGAATGCTGCCATTGCCGCCGCTGTGGCGGGAATCGATCTCAGTCCCTATTACACCAGCGCTCAAACGGACGCCGCGATCGCCGCCGCTTTGGTGCCGGTGACGCTCAGCAACGCGCCTGCTTGGGGAACGAATCCAACGTGGGAACTGTTGAAAGGCGGAAACGTGCTGCGCAATCTGCACTTCGCCGGGCCGCTGATTGCGAGCCTGCAGAACAACGCTGACACGCTGCAGATCGAATGCGACGCGTACGATCGATCGGAAACGTTCACGCAGGCCGAAGTCAATTCGGTGATTTCGGGCGCGATCGACGCGCTGAACATCACGCAGTACATTACCGCCGCGCAGGCCTCGACCGCCATTTCGGACGCGCTTGTGCCGTACTATGACGCCTCGCAGGTCGACGCGCAGATCGCCGCCAACAGCTTTGACGCTAGCGACTATTACACGCGGACCGAAAGCGACGCGAAATATTTTCCCGCCAACGGCAACGCCGGAGGCAACGGCATCATCCCGCTCGTCCTCGAAACTTTCACTCCGAGGATCATCCAACCATTTGCCCCGCTTCCCGCTGACCGGGAACACGATACTCGGCAACGCCGCCACGATCGAGCTGGAGTGCGACTGCTACAGCAAGAGCCAGTCGGATGGGAGGTACCTCTCCAACAGCGATTTCACCCCCCTGGACGGCCGCTATTTCCCAGTGAACGGGAACGCGAGAGGCAACGGAATCTTTCCGATGGTGATCACCACCCTCACGCCGAGAATGATTCGCGCCGTTCTGCCAAGAGCGCCCTTGAGCGGCGCGCTCATTTTGGGCAACGCCGGCACACTGGAATTGAGCTGCGACTGCTGTTCGAAGGCAAAAGCCGACGGCAGGTATTTCGCGGCGTCGCTGGGCAGCGCCCTGGATGGACGCGTGACTGCCTTGGAAGGCAACCCCTTGCCCGCCGACATCAGCGTGAACAGCGTGACCGCGACGGGCGACTGGCTGACTTTGGCGGGCGGGACCGCGGGCACCAGAATTCGCGATGCTGGCAGCAGCGATTTGATCACCGTGACGACTTCGGAAGCCTTCTTTGGCATCAGGGCCAGAGTGGACCACAGGCTCACCATCGATACCCCCAGCGGGGCTGACGAGGGGCTGTACACCGCCGCTGTCAGGGCGAGAGGCGGCGACGCGCTGCTCACGCTGACCGGAGGCAGCGCTGGGCTGCGGGCGGAAGGCGCGATGGAGCTCACGGGAATTTTGATGCGCACGGAAGCCGTTTTTCCAACGAGACTGTCGACTCCCGAAATAGCGCCGTCGCCCAGCACCAACGCGTACATGAGGCTTTTCACGGGCACGACGGGCTTGGAAGTCGCCGATCAGAGCTTGAACCCGCTGCTGCAAGTGGAAGACGACGAAACCAAGAGTCTGAGCAGAGTGTTCTCGATCAGCAGGTCCGCCACGGGCGGCGACGTCGGAGCGATCTTTCGAAACACCACCCCCGTCGGCTTCGCTAGGCTGCAGCTGGGAGCCAACTCTGCGGTGGGCTTCGCGCAGCTCGAAGTGCCCTCCACGGGAGGTTGCACGGTGTACGCGCCTGGCCAGGAAATTTGGCTGCAGAACAGAGTTTCGGGACAAGCCCCGCTGATCGTCGAGACGGACAGCGACGTCACCGTGACCTACGGCTTCAACAATTTGTCGGACGCTCGCGTGAAGCGGAACATCAGAGAAGCGGACTTGGGAGCGCTGCAAGGCATCTTCGGCGCCGCGCAGCCTAAAATGTACGACCGAAGCGACATCGAAAAGACCGATTGCCTGGGGTTTGTGGCGCAGGACTTCGCGAAGAGCTCCTCCATGGTTGGCTGCTTTTCCTATAGCGTCCGACAGAAAAAAGGTCCGACCACCATGTTCGGCAGCCCCGCGACTATTCAGGAGCTGCACCCAAAGTATTGTGCATCGATTCAACAAGCCCTGTCATGTGCAGTTTGCCTTGGAGCTACCTATTGCAAGTACGGTTATCCTTACAAGAAGGCCACGCGCCTTTGGCACAACTTGCCTTGGACTCCCGAACACAAGCCTCCTGGACAGGTGCTCGCAAGCCCGGGAAAACGGCGGCAGGCACCCCGCTTTGGCGCAGCGAGGCAGTCAGCCGACGTGCACAGACAACAGAAACTCCCAAAGGCAGCTGTTCAGCATTCCGCCGGCGCTGTGCAGGGAGATGGCTTCGGCCGTCAACCTCGCGACCGGGCCTTAGGCTTGGCTTTTTTGCTTTCAAGCGCTTCTATTCTCGCTTGGAGCTGCTTGCAAACTCCCCAAAGCACCGCCGTCAGCTTGCAGTAGTCGAGCGTGAGCAGCTCTTCGTCGTCTCGCCTGGTGGTAGCTCCGTCTTGGAAACTTGCAGACCAACTCCCGCGGGGGAAAATGGATGCCTGCGCAGACTCCGATTGTGTGGAAAAGCACCGAGTGGGCTATGAGCCTTCTAATTACGAGGGCAAAGGAGATCGCGTGAACCTGGTCCTGCGGCTGACTGAAGACGCAAGCAAATTTGCAGAAACCGTCGAGCGTCAGGCCTTGGCGCGGCTGAACGATAAGCAATTCCAATTGCAATCCTGCATCAAAGACACCAAAGCGGGACTTGCGCTGAAGTGCAACATGAACTTGAATCATGTCAGATTCTGGAACGCTGACGGAAAGCGCTTGCAATGTTCTCCGATGAATTTGTGCGGCAGATATGCAACTGTCGCATTGGACGTGCGTGGAGTGTGGCTGATGGGCAACGCTTGCGGACTCCTTCTGGAATGTCGCGACATCAAGTTGCAAGACTCCGGCGAGGAGGTCTGCCCACTCTGAGCTATCATGCTGCACGAAAGAAGCTGTGGCTTTGCCAGCGCAGGCCTTCCGAAAAAGCACAGCACAGCAGACCGCTTCCTTATTGGAATTCCTTCAGTCTTGAGCACTTGCCCGCCGTAAATTTGGAATTTGTTTTTCTTGAGTTTTACCGCTGGAGCAATTTTTTTTTTGCAAATTTGAAGAACAGCAAAAATGCAAATCCACCGTTTTGCAAGCTCCTACAAGGTGGTGCCCCCGAGTTATAAGTAAGTTATAACATATGTTGTCGAATTTATAAGTACCTTTGACATATGTTATCGGAATTATAAATCCATTAACTTCTCTAACTGCTGGTAATAGTTATAACTTAGTTATGCCATAACTTCGATAACTTCTAACTGCATTATTTTATAGTGTTTTTCGCGATTAAGTAATGATATTATTTTTAAATTATAATTATGCAAACGCTAGGAACCTAGAGCAAACGACAGGATTTCTCAAGCTTTTTGTAGGAAGTGGAACAAGTTAAGAAATCACGGAACAGAGGCAGTGGAGGAAATTCAAGTTTGTTGCAAAGCAATATCGGACGTGTTTGTGCACTTTCATGTTGAGTTTTTTTGTGTGTAGCATTTTGTTTGCAATAAGTGTCATTCTTACACATGATTTATCGACTTTTCGTTTCTAGATTCATTGTGTCAAGCTGGGTGTCTGCTTCGGCGGCCATGCCACACGCAGACAGCGCAGTGCAGAAGACAACCTCGAGAAACTTTGGTGCCAAAGCTGGGAATAAGCAGAGAATCGGGACACAACCGATCCACAAGCGACCCACAACGGGACCACATGAAAAAAAACATTTGGACCACAAGCAACCCACAACTCACAACGGGACCACAAGAAAAACAAAATTGGGACCACAAGCAACTACAAGAGACCAAGCGTACTACAAGCCAATCTTTGAGACAGTCACAAAAACTAGAAACTCACAACAGAACTACTAGAGTTTTTCTGCAGCTACAGGCTATGATGTTCTTTGGGATTTCAAGTTTAAAGTTTTGTGTTGAAGCTTCACGTTTCGAGCTTTCGAGTTTAAACTTTCAGGGTTTAGGAATTAGAATTTAAGTTTCAGGGCTGCAAGACCCTCTGCGATTTTACGCCTGTGTATGTGAAAAACACATAAGCCTCTCTGTACATTTGCCTTGGACATGTCTTGTTTGGTTTTCACATACTCATCAACTTCGATAACTTCGCATTGGCAGATAATTGGCAAAACATGCAATTTGGCTAGCAACATTTGGCAAAACAATCGCAAATAATTTGTAAAAATGATGAATACTGCATAACATGCTTGTACAGACATGTTAGTTTTCAAAAATTTCATTTCTGAAAAGATGCGCGCAACTGCGCAAAACGGTGACATCAAAAGTTGCTTAATTTCGCCGCTTTCCAAAAACAGAAAAAGAGGTTCCATGAGCATCACATATCGTTACAGTAGAGGCGGAGAAGAGCGATCGGGCCGGGTGGTAAGAACCGTGGGTGAGGATCGAACATGGAGAATGAGGATAGAGGTGACGATAAGGCAAAGGAAGGAGAACGACGACACTCTCTCTTGTATCCATGTTTCAA
>CAJNDV010003964.1:0-10004 GCA_905221635.1 Symbiodinium sp. CCMP2456 | reverse complement strand
TTAGGGGTTTAGGGGTTAGGGTTTGTTCCGGGTTAAGGGTCAGGGTTTAGGGAATAATGGCTTAAGTCTAGGGTTTAAGGGTCAAGAATTTCAACGAAACCTCAACCCCTGCTCCGCGTTGACATTTAGGGGTTTCGGGTTTAGTAAACCCGAAACCCTAAATTTAGATCCTAAGACTCAACCCAAAAATCCCCAAACCCTGGCCTCACCTCTGAGGCCCAAGGCGTCAGAGGTGTAGGGTTTTTGGTATCCCTATTATGGCTTCGGGACCGAATTCCACAGTCGTACGTAATACCAGGGAGTAAAAAGGATTTAGGCCGGCCACCCACTGCCCAAACTTCCCTAAGTTGTGGGTTTACTGTAGTTTAGGTTTAGGGGGGGTTAAGGGTTCAGGTCCTGTGAGGAAACCAGTTCCCAAAAATCTTGGACAATGTGCTACTCCAAAATCCTGCAAGCCTCGAAACCCTATGACCCTAAACCCCCCAGCCCTTGAAACCCAAACCCTGAATTCCTCCACCCTGAATTCCTGAACCCTCATTTTCATGAAGGCAGGATTCCCACTTCCCGCCAAGAAAGTAGTCTGGGTTCAGGATGATTGCGATGGTCGCCTCAGCTTTCCGGAATACCAGGGGCCAAAAAAGACTCAGAACGAGTCTCCCTGTATTATATGGGTAGTTCTCTAAATTAGGGTCCCTTTTTCGGGTCCAAAAATAGTACGGCACCCTTATAAAAAGGACTCTAAAAGGAACCCTACTTTAGAGAACTACCCATATGGGTAGTTGTCAAAATTAGGGTCCCTTTTGGGGTACCCTAAATAATAGGTGCCGTATTATAATAAGGACCCAAAAGGGGACCCTACTTTAGAGAACTACCCATAAACCCTAAACCCTAAACCCTAAACCCTAAACCATAAACCCGGCCCAAAGGGACCCTAGTTTAGAGAACTACCCAAATAGTTTCCGAACTATTCGTTACTTGAGGGGGTTGGAGGATGAAAGAGCTTGCCGCTTGCAGGTTCAGGGCCTGGCATGTAGGGTTTTGGGTGTAGGGTTTAGGGTTTACGGTTTAGGGTTTAGGGTTTAGGGTTTAGGGTTTAGGGTTTAGGGTTTAGGATTTTGGGCGTGGGACGTTGGGTTTAAGTGGCTTAGGTTGGGGTTTAGGGGATGAGGGGAGTGTTGGTACAAGTACCCTAGTTGGGGTTACAGCCACTTATCACTCATCAGTGAACCTAAACCTACTAGAACCTACTTTTTTGTAGGGTCCCATTTAAATTCCATATTAGGGTTAAGAATAATACCCTACAAAAAGCAGGTTTTGGTAGGATAAGGTAGTTACCTTACCTGATCCTCGAATCGTAATAAGAACACGCTCTTGAAGTCAGGAGATCCTACCCGCACGCAAGGAAGGCCAAGTGACAACGGCGAACAAGACCTCCACCACAGTGGTCGCAGACCCAAAGTCATCGCCCGCATCCCTAGTTCAGAAATGTTTCTGGTTTAGGGGTTCAAGCTTTCTCGTTTTTTGGTTAAAGGTGTTTTGGGGTGACGACGATGACGACTCGCGACCACGACCACGAACAATCCGACCACGGAGAGGACCTCAACGACGACGACCAGCACGAAAAAAAAAAAACAACAACCGTGACGATGAGGATGATGACGACGACGACGGCTATCAGGAGCGGCTCTGGTGGGCGAAGTTTGCAGCGGCTGAGGGGTCAGCTGACTCTGAAAAACCGTCTTGAACTCGAGGTACCAATGCTCCGACCCAAGTCCAACACCTGATTCGCGAACCCTGAAGGTAATATAGGGGGCCTTAATAAGAAGAACGGGGTGGTGGGGGGGGTATATTATACTGTATAATTATAATAAACTAGTATTGGCAAATTATTTAGGCCCCTATATTACTGCATATTGCGACAAGACGCTGTGCCCACGCTGTCAGCGGTGTTCCTGCTGCCACTCCAGCGGCCAGCGTGGCCCGTGCCGGAGCTCGAGGGGGCACCAGGAAGGCCAGGGGGTAGACAAGGACGAGGAGGGGGACCTTCAGCGCGGTGATTACTTGGAGGTTCATGATAGGCTCCTTTAAGGGATCTATAAGAGGGTTCTATAAGGGCTCTTTAAGGGATCCTATAAGAGATCTATAACGGGGTCATAGTTGGAGGTTCATGGGTAGTTATAAGTAGGGTTATAAGTAGGCTAACTATAGTTATAACCTATATTGGGGGACTTATAACTCCGCTTATAACTACCCATGAACCTCCAAGTATTCGGAGAAGGATTCAGAATAGGCTTGCTGCCTTTGCTGTATAATCAAATGAGGGAAGACAGCATGGAAGAACTCGAAAACTGTTGGTAAGCAGAAGAGTTTTTGGCGGCTGGTAATTACCATTCGTTTCGGAGAGATGCTTCGAATCCTTGTTTTCGTTGTCTTGCATAGGTTATCGAACAGATGTCGAGCCGAGCCTATGAGAGCACAATTAACCAAAGACCCGCATCATACTCCAAAACAAGAGCAGCACTTCAGCTTTCAGTGGCTTTTCTGACCCGCACAAATAATTGAACCAGTGAGAAACCCAAAGTGTAAGCCCTGAAAGCTAACCAGACGATTATCCCACAACCACCCATAATCTCTCAAGCCTTGGCCCCTGAATACCTCATCCCTGAAACGTGAATCGTAAATCCCTAAAGCCTGAACCCAAAACTGCCCGAAACCCCGAAACCCGAAGCCTTCGAATGCACCGCAGAAGCTCAACTCTCAAACTGACATTCTACTGTAGGGGCATGCTGGTCAGAAGAGGGTTCCGCTAACGGTTCCAATTGAACTGGCCCTATAAGGAGTACTACAAGGGTTAGCATGAGGATTTGTTAGTGTAGGGGCCTCCATGATTTCGGATAATGTAGGGGCCTGAATAATTAGAACAGGGTTTTGGGGCTCCTTATTATTATTGTAGTATTCTATACCCCGAAGCCCTATTCTAATTATTAAGGCCCCTATATTAGGGTTTGGGGTGACAGTACACTTCATTTGCTGAGGGTTTACTAGTACTTACTTGCTATTGCGACCTCTAGAATAAGCCCACAGCTTTGGGCTCCGGGCGATAGACGGCTTAGGGCTTTGGGTTTAGAGCTGTGGCTGAATAGCTTTCCACACCGAAGGGCGAGCGCAAAACGATCCTAAGACCGAACTGGCTCTGTCAGGTGGGGGCGCGGTGTTTTCTGATTTCAGGCTCAAGGGTGTAGGGTTGGAGGTCTTGGAATTCGGGCTTTGGCTGAAGGTGTAGAAATTATAATAGAGGGGCCTTAATAACTAGAATAGGGTTTTGGGGCCCGCTATACTATAATTCATAAACGAACCCCCAAAACTAATGTAGTACGTTATACTTTGGGGTTTGGGCCTGAGTCGCAGCTTTGGAAACTGGGGGTTTCCGCTACACGACTCATGCTCACTTGGAGGTTCATGGGTAGTTAGGGTTTAGGGTTTAGGGTTTAAGGGTTATATAAGTGGCGTTATAAGTCCCCTAATATACGTTATAACTATAGTTACGCTACTTATAACCCTACTTATGACTACAAATGAACCTCCAACTATGACCCTTTATAGACCCCTTACAGGATCCCTTAAAGAGCCCTTATAGAACCCTCTTATAGATCCCTTAAAGGAGCCTTAGAACTACCCCTTCAACCCTAAACCCTAAACCCTAAACCCTAAACCCTCTCAAAGAGCGTTCTGTGAGGATCCCGCCAGCCCCCGGCAGCTGATACGTCTCTGACGAAGCATGGCGTGGTCCCTTAACTGGGTTGTAGTTTTGGGGCCCTGAGAAGTATTTATGAATAAGTACCCTTACAGAAACCATAAGGGAAATCTTAAAGTTTCCCCCATTGCCACCTAGTTATGGGATCCTGCTGTAATTTAAGGTAGATAAAACAAAAAGGAATATACCTTAAACCATATCAGGGATCCTACTGTAATGTAAGGGTATATAGTCCTTGACTCAGGGATCTTTTGAGTCTCTGGGAAGCTGAAGTTTGTTGAATTCTAGCAGGACTTAGGACCCCCTATATGAACCCTAAACCCTAAGATTTAGGAGCCCAGGGGTTGCGGATTAGGGAGGCCAGGGTTCGGAGTTCGGACTTTGGGCGTTTTTAATGCAGCGGCCTTAAGAGTTGGGCTAGGGCTCCTTTAAAGGGTTCCTTANNAAAAGGGATACTATAAGAGTTACTATAGGGGTTCTATGATGTAGGGGCCTTAAGAATTAGAATAGGGTTTTTGGGCTCCTTTATAGTCTTATTGTACTGAGGAACTGCCCAAAAATAGTGTGTAAGTACCTATTTAGGCCCTTACATTGGGGCTTAGGGCGTTGAAGGTATTGGGCTATGCTGTCGGAATCTTGGCTTCGGATCTAGGACTCATAGGGTTTAGGTCGCGTCGCTGCGAATGGAATGTCTACGCAAGTGAGCCATGGAAACTCCGGCAACGGATTTAGGGGTTTAGGGTTTAGGGTTTAGGATTTCGCAGCACGAAACGATGCATAGAATGTGTGAAAAGTCGCCAGGGCTGAAGGTTATCCAAACCCTAAAACCTAAACTCAAAACCCTTAAGCCCTCAACTGGACACCCTAGACCCCAAACTCTAACTAAACCCTAAAAGGTTCACTAAACACTGCACCCTAAACCCTAAACCCTCAACCCGAAGCCCTAAACCCTACGCTAAACCCTGCACTCGAGAGCTAAAAGGGGCTTAAGGGGCATGGCACCTGCTGACTTAGCTTGGAGCCGGATTTTGCAAGGTCTGTAAAAAGCGATATCGAGGCATACTGGGGTTGAGGGTGCAGGGTTTGGGGTTCAGGGTCTACGGCTGCCCAAATAACCTGAAACCTAAACCCTAAACCCTGAACCCAAAGCCCTAAACCCTGAACCCAAAACCCTGAACCCAAAACCCTGAACCCTAAACCCAAAACCCTAAACCCTAAACCCTCTATGCAGGTCCCGGCATCCTCGCCCCTAAAATCCTGGAAGGTGTAGGTAGGGCAATCACCCTGAAGTTTAGGGTTCAGGGTTTAGGGTTTAGGGTATTTGGGTTTAGGGTTCAGGGTTCAGGGTTCAGAATTTAGGGTTTAGGGTTTAGGGTATTTGGGTTTAGGGTTCAGGGTTTAGGGTTTAGGGTTTAGGGTATTTGGGTTTAGGGTTCAGGGTTTAGGGTTTAGGGTTTAATATGACTTTCACTGCTCTAAAAAGCAGGAAAGGGAAGCCGATACATCTTAGGGTGGAGAACGCTCTTTACCATCTTAATTTGAAGAACATGCCTTGCCGACCCCTGGCGAATAAACCCTCTCCCTTCAAGGGTGTTAATACTAAGGCCCCTTTTAGAATCCTCTAAGATAGGGTTCCCTCCTGAATCAAGCCCATTTCTTGAGCGCCAGGACCACTGATCTTGTTGAATGCTTGCTACGGGAGGAGTTTTCGGGTTTGGCCTTACGGCGTTACCCTCGTCTACGATCGAATGTCGTGCAATAGGAAAAGTGCAAAGTCTGTGAGTCTATGTCAGCGGATGCATACCTAAGCCCAAACCCCTACCTAAACCCCAAGTCCAAAAGTAGCCAAACCCAATGGTTTGGACTCAAACGCCCCCACAAAGTCTGTTTCGGTGTCTTAGTGTTCAAAGCTTAGGTTTAAGGCTTAGGGTTCAGCGCTTAAGGTCTAAGGTTATTGGCTTCAGGATCAGGATTTACGGTTGACTTAGGGTTCAGGCTTGTCGGTTCCGGATTTTGAGTTAGGGTTTAGCGTCAAGGGTTTAATTCCTAAGCAGACCCAAAGAGAGCCTGCCTCCACGTCCTCCTCCACCTCCTCCCTCTTGAGCCCCATCCCTTGGCCGCAGTTCGACGCGCCGCTGCTGCGCTGGGGCCTAGGAATCCCAAAGAAGGATTTAGGGCTGAGGGTTCCCGCAGTTTGGGGTTTAGGGCTTAGGGTTCCCGCAGTTTGGGGTTTAGGGTTTAGGATTGTCGCAGCTTGGTGTTTAGGGTTTAGGGTTGCCGCAGTTTGGGGTTTAGGGCTGAGGGTTGGTGTTGGAAAGAGCTTCATAGTTGCAGGGCTTGCGCAGGGGGGGGTTCAAGAGACCCTAGGATCCCTTTCAAAAAGGTCCCTCTCAAGGGTTTTAGGATTTAGGGTTGAGGGTTTAGGGCTTAGGGTTTAGGATTTAGGGTTTTAGGGCTTAGTGAAGAAATTCTGTACTTCGAGGGTCCTGAATTCAAGCCAATTTTGGGACCTTTCCGTAGACTGTGGTTCCCATGCAATGCAAGGGCCTTGCACGGGCTTTTAAGGGTTTAGCATTGTTGCTTAGCGGAGTAAGCCTCCGTATTGTTTGCCAGACTGGTCCGGGTCCTCCAACAGTTCATGCTCGGACCAAACCCAACCCGCAAATGCTACTTGGCTGAGAACACAGCTGCGTGTACAGACCTTCTCAAGATTGGGGTGTCGAACCACCAACCCTATACCTAAGCCCCCAAAATCCCAAACCCAAAGCATCCGAACCATAAATTCTCGACACTCTCAAGACATAAACTCTCAATAAAATACAGCAGCCAAGTTAATCGCGCGGCGCCTGCAGCGGAACCGGTTCAGTACTGCATGTCGCTCACCCCCGATGACACACTTAACTTCATTCCATGCCGTCTGCTAAACCCCGAACTCCTAAACCCTAAACCCTACACCCTAAATCCCTAAACCCTGAACCCTAAACCCTACTAAACCCTACACCCTAAACCCCTAAACCCTATACCCTACACCCTTAAACCCCTAAACCCCTAAACCCTACACCCTACACCCTACACCCTAAACCCCTAAACCCTAAACTCCAAAACCCTAAACCCTACACCCTAAATCCCTAAACCCTGAACCCTGAAAGGATCCCTAAGGCTCCCTACTTGGAGGTTCATGGGTAGTTATAAGTGGAGTTATAAGTCCCCTAATAGAGGTTATAACTATAGTTACCCTACTTATAACCCTACTTATAACTACCCATGAACCTCCAAGTACTGAACCCCTAAACAGAAGGCTTTGAGGAGTTCCCGCCTCCGCGGCGACGAAGCCGAGCTCTTCCAGGGCCTCCTCTTCGGCGTACTGGGAGGTAGAGGGTTTAGGGTTTAGGGTTTCGGGTTTTGAAGGGGCAGTGATAAGGCTCCTTTAAGGGATCTATAAGAGGGTTCTATAAGGGCTCTTTAAGGGATCCTATAAGGGGTCTATAAGGGGTCATAGTTGGAGGTTCATGGGTAGTTATAAGTAGGGTTATAAGTAGGCTAACTGTAGTTATAACCTATATTGGGGGACTTATAACTCCACGTATAACTACCCATGAACCTCCAAGTAAGGCTCCGAAGGGTCCAAAACCCCAAGTTTAGGGCTTAGGGCTTAGGGTTTAGGGTCTAATCAGGGTCTAGGGATTCGGGTCTTGGGTTTAGGGTCGAGGGTTCGGTGTTTAGGGTTTAGGGTTAGCCGTAAACCGTACGCCCTGACACCCCAACGCCCGAAACCCTGATCTTGCGGCTGTAAATAGTCGTCTTCTGAGTACCCCAAAATGTTGCCTGCACGTGGCGGACGGCCGGGCTGTCAACCATGATCTCATCAATGTTGAAGGCTCCTCCCGTCTGTTGCGGAAGAGGGTTCAAAGCTTAGGGTTTACGGTTGTGAAGTTGAGGGTTGAAAGCTCTAGTTCCCAATACCCTGAACCTGAGCCCCAATTGCTGACCTCTCAACTATGGAAGCCCTGGGCGTGAATGAAACACTTCTTGGTTGTGGGCTTTTCAGGAGGACCGATACTGATGCTCTGGGTCTTCAAAAACTGGCCTCAACGTCAAAGGGGCTGGTGTCTTGTCTGGGGCGCGGACTTAGGGTGACGGGTTCCGAATGCAGATTTTCAGCTTTAAGGCTTGCGAAGACACAGGAATGTTTCAAAAAATGTCGGCCCCGACT
Source organism: Symbiodinium sp. CCMP2456 (assembly GCA_905221635.1). Lineage (NCBI taxonomy): Eukaryota > Dinophyceae > Suessiales > Symbiodiniaceae > Symbiodinium > Symbiodinium sp. CCMP2456. The sequence continues at coordinate 2,037 of CAJNDV010003964.1, read as the reverse complement.
TCAAGCTTGATGGAAGGGGTCGATGACTCCAGCTTGAGGCACGTTGTGGCAACGGCAACCCAATGTTTGACACCGTCTGTGTGGCCTGGCACGTGTAGTTGGGCTTTATGAGTTGTGCGCCTCTCCACAAATCCGAAGGTCCTCTTCCCGGTATTCTGTATACTACATGAACAACCGACTGTCAAGATATGTACGCTCGTGAAAAGTACGAACCTGATTCATAACAGCAAGAGAACTCGAGATCTTGGCACGTGCAGTATCGAGGTTTCGACCGCAAAATATCACCAGAACTATCGTGCTCCTGAGATTATCAACAAACATTGCAAACTTCTGCATGTTCTCTGTCTGAAACATCGCTTTGGGTTTGAAAGGTATGCAAAGGTACGAAAAGGCTCACAAAGCTGGGCGTGTAGTGCGACTCTTTCTTCCAATGCCGTTGTGATTACATCGTCTTTTAAACAAACTTGAACGATTGTCGCATGCAAGGAGGTCCAAAAACTTGAACGATTGTCGCATGCAAAGAGATCCTGCCGTGGCAGAGTTTGACACCATCGCCTCATCGCGATGCCGGAGAAGCGCCTGTTCGATCAAGTTTGTTCGAACTCCATGAATATGTTGCTACGGTTTATGGTTCAATGCTTACCGGTTTCAAAACTGGCTGAAGCAGGCTAACGAGTACCTCGCGTCGGAATTTGCCGCTTCTGCAGGGCACGGTCCATAGGTAGCACCGTCATTGCGTACGGGCTTTCCGGGGTCGATTGCTCAAGTTGTAGACGTGAAGGTTTCAGGCTGCATGGCATGCCGTAAACAATCATTCGTAAGATTCGAGACATCAGGCTTCAGCATGTACCGCGGAATATTCACTTGCACCCAGCAAACTGCTTCACCGAAACCAAATATGCTACAGCTGGGATTTTTGTCACGGCTTGAAAAGGAAGCCCATGCTCGGGATGCCGCGTAGTGTGCTGGGTCGAAGGATGTCAGCGGAACATGTAACATGGTTTGCAAGAAACCGGAGCTCCTCAGTCTTCGAAGGACGAAGATCGCAGCAAATCCGATGGCATTTAAGACACCCTATGCTTCTTCTAAGTTGCTGACCTACCATGAACGACGTTGATTGGAATTCGGAAAACCACGGCAACATAAACCTGACTGCCAAATACTTACAAAGCATGCTAGAAGCTGCTAGAACAAAGCAGCAACAACGACGACAGGAACAGCGACGACGCCGACGACGACATCACAAAAAACAGTAACAGTAACAGCAACCGTAACCGCAACCGCAACCGCAACCGCAACCGCAACAACAACAACAACCACAACCACAAACACAAAGACAACCACAACCACAACCACAGCAACAACGACGCCAGCAGCAGCAGCAGCAGCAACAGCAGCAGCAGCAGCAACAGCAGCAGCAGCAGCAGCAGCCACGACGACAACGATGAAAAACGAACAACGACGACAACGACGACGACAACACCAGCAGCAGCAGCCGCAGCAGCGGCAACGGCAGCAGCAGCAGCAGCAGCACCACCACCAGCAACAGCACCAGCTACAGCAACAACAACCAAAACCAGCAGCAGCAGCAGCAGCAGCAGCAGCAATATCAAGAACATCAACAACAAAGATGACAACAATGATAAAAATGATGAGACAGAAACTAAAACGAACACTAGAACTGACAAGTGTAATTCATTGGCTATGACAATCATGAGAATAAGAAAAATAACACTAAGAATATCAATAAACAACACCAGCATGGCAGTCACAGTAGTTGCAGCCAAAGATAGCAAGCATTGTTGCCATTATAGTGACAAGACTGTTCGGCAATGGTAGGAAGTCTGCATACTTTGACTAGTGGCTAACGCCATAGGACTGGGGATGAGTTCGCATGACACGTGAAGGCCCAAACCTCACAAACCCTAAACTCTAAACCGTAAACCCCAAACCCTAAACCCTAAACCCTAAACCCTAAACCCTAAACCCTAAACCCTAAACCCTAAACCCTAAACCCCGAACCCTAAGCCCTAACCC